>JAJJWW010017644.1:0-15964 GCA_023531295.1 Papaver armeniacum
AAATAGCTTGACTCATGATAGGTGTTGTAAAACACCTAATTTTATATCTAGTATTTATGCTTTCTTTGCTATTGTCGTGTAAATTATGTATTTTATGTTTGCTTTTGAGTAGATTAGGTATCTCGGAGTCATTGGAGCGAAAAGACGTGGAACTTGCTCAAATGTTGGATTTATTTTTCATCATGGTGACGAGAGCGAAAAGGCGAAGCTATCGGCGAAAGAACGAGGCCATTCCGGTTCCGTATGAGAAGGTTATGAGCAAAATCAATAGTTAAGCTTGTCAGTTCCCAAGGACTGACAGTACAAAAAGAGTACTTGGTGGCCTGTATCATATGTTGGGCGCCTATAGTAATAACAGCTATTACCTAGCCCTGGAATTCAGAGAGAAGTTATTTCTTCTCATTATTGTCGACACATGAATATCACAGAAAAATAGAGAAGAAAGAAAGGAGGCTGTTGTTGCTATGTCCGAAGAGAAGAAATCGAGAAATGAAACTGAAATCGAATTCTCGAGATAAATGGGTTGGTGGTCTCTGTTAGGATGGAAGACTGAGGAGAAATTGATGATTAATTGAGAGTTGTAGAAGTTAGGGTTTGAGAAGAAACAAAGGAGATTTGCAGCCTGCTTCCATGGTTCTCCGAACAAGATCGAGACGATGGATTGATATCTCAGTAAATTGATTGAAGAATAGGGATGAATTGATGGAGGATTGAATTGGGTCTGAAGAATTCAGGGAAGAAGAACTTAGGGTTTGCTTTGTGCTCTGAGGTCGAATGAGAAGATTGAAAGAAAGGGTATGACTCAGATTTAGGTTTTGTGCTGGAAGTATGAATTTGTGGATGTGTTGTTGCTATGAATGAATTGAAATGTAGGAGATCGAGCTCATGGTGTTGTCTCAAGTCAATTGAGGTGGTGGTCTGTGAACTGCAGTGGCTATGGTTGCATGTGGTGTTTCAGGTGGAGTAAAGAATGGAGCTGAGAAGAAATGGATCAACTACTGAGCTGTTAATGGAAGTGGATGTTGTTGTAAAGCAAAGTATGGGTTCAGGTCAAGTGTTGGTCTGGTGCCATTGTGGTTTAATTTGCAGGTAGAATGAAGAGTTGGACAGAATTATTGGTGGTTGCACTGGTTTGCTGGAATGGCCTTGATGTTGCAGGTTAAACTGAAGAAAAGAGGAAGCCGAGATGAAGGCAGGCTATGGAATTGCAGGTGATGTTGATGGATTTAATGCAGCTGAGACAAAAAGTGCAAGTAGCTAGAATGATGTGCTGGTGGTACTGAAGCAGCAAGAAGAAATGGTGTCAGCTGTTGCAAATGGTGAATAAATTAGACGGAATGGAATTGAGGTAGTGGAGCAGGCTGTGTTGCAGAAGCAATAAATGTATGTCTAGGTTGAGAAGGTGCAATTGCAGGGAACTAAATGGGAAGTTTGATTGAAGCACAAGGAGATAGCTTGAGCTGCTGGAAGAGACTGAGGCTGTGATGGGTAAGAGCTGCAGTTGAAATTTCAGGAGTTGGTTTTGAGACTTGGCTGGTTTATTTGGTAGTGGTGTTGAGCTTATATTGCAGGTGGGAATGAAGTGATGTTGTTGATTGCGAGGCTGCGACTCAAGAGTATGCAAGAATGCGAAAGAAGAGCTGAACATGATAGTAGTGATGTTGTTGTCTGAGTTGAGGGTGAATTGAATTTGGTAACGGCAGGACTGCAGGAATGGAAGGTGGAGACTCATGTGCTGTGTCGCATAAGGATATGAATTGCAGTAATGGATGAATGGCTTGAGCTTATACTGCAAATGGGAAATGAAGCAGAAACTGAGTTGGAGCTACAGCAAATGATTGAGTTGTATGCAAGATGGCTGAGTTGCAGGTGGTGTCAAGTAGGTTGTGCCATGTTGGTTACAGCGAGTTATGGGAGAATGCAAGGTTAAGATGGTGTTTGTCGCGCTTGCGAGTAAGAACTGGATTGTTGAATGCAATTGGAGTGATGGAACTGCAATGTAATGTTGGTATGAGCTGGTGCTGCTCAGGGGAATGAAATGGTTTTGGTTTGAAGTGCAGGCAAGAGACAAAGCTGCAGATGTGAAGAATGCACAGCCAGAATGGCTGGAATTGCTTGGATGAAGCACCATCATGGTGCATGACTGGATTACGAAATGTAACCGCAATACTCATGTTCTTGTCAGGATCACTCAGCTGAGTCAGGCTTGTTAGACTCTGACTCAGGTCTGACTAGACCACCTGACTCATATGACTCGGTTTGACTTGGTCTGACCGAGTTGACCCGAGCTAACTCGTTGACCGGTGACTGGGTGGACTTTGCCGGTCACCTGAGATGTTTGCCGGCGACTTTTCCGGCCAAGTTCCGACCACAATACCAGTTTTCCGGCGACATATTTTTGGGCATATTTTCTACATGGGTTTCTCTCACTTATGGGCTTGGTGGATTTTCATCTAATGGACTTTGAAGACTAGACCTAATTTTGGAATAAGAGGAGCTATAAAAGAGAAGTCCTACAACTTTTAGAGAACACATTTTATTCTTGGAGTTTTGGGATAGAGCCGCTTTTGTTTACGCTACTAGGGTTTGCTTTTGTTCATCTTCTTCTTTATTCAATTGATATTTTTTTGTGATGAACTCCATAGCTATGAGTAGCTAAATTCTATATTATTGGTTAAGGATGTAGTCCTATTTCTAAAACTTGTGCTTGATTTATGTATTAGTTTTCTCTCTTGATTATCGTTCATATCTCTAATGTTTTAAGAATCACATGATTGATGTATTGTGATAGGATTATGATGTTTGATTAGTTAAGTGGCCAATTAATTGAACTTGCATCCTAGTCCATAGCTATTTTAGGGTTTTTCATCGAGCGATAACCCTGAATACAAGTAGCATGATATGTTTACGGTTTATAGTGATACACTCTCATAATCATATGTAGAGTTTGACCATTGTCCGAATTGTTATGCGCAACGCATGACAATTGCATTGATTAGCCTATTTCTGAAACTTAATGCTCCTAGGAATTGAACTTAATTAGCGCAAGGCGTTAGGTTATTCTTTAGGTAGAATTCACATACGCAGCTCTAATGCGTGTGTTGATGAACTGAGGAAATTAATAGATTATCTTTCTCTCTTGATTCTTTAGGCTTTTGATAATACAAGAGATTAAATCGTAATTCTAATCATATAGCAAGCACATGTCTAAGATTGAAGATGAATTCCTTGACCAATATCTTTCTCTCATTGATTACTTTCTATAATTTACTTTGTTTTTGATTTACTTTTATTGCTTACAAAAATCAGAAATCCCCCCAATTGGTTACTTTAAGAAATTGAATACGTAATAACTACAATCGCCTCTCTGTGGAAACAAACTCTTTCTTATCATATACTTTAGGAAAGTGAAATTATTTTTGACGCATACGACAACGATCAACTCATCTCCTTGTTAACCCTTCCACCTTCATTCTTTTCAGATTCCTTCTTGCGAAATGATTAGAGAATTCTTTTTGAGGTCATCTGATAAAATTAGAGTGTAAAACATCGTGTATAGACGTAAAAGCAAATTTACAAAACTTTTCTTGTTTTTACATCAATTTTTTTTCCTAACTTGACAATAGAGTCTACATGCACATACATTAAGGATGTTATAGATATGAATGCACATGATTCATTAAGGGAACTAGTAAGGAATTTCTTCTTGCTTGTTTGTTCTTTTAAAGATTTATTCTTACTCTTTAGAACTTCGAATTTTGTTCAATCACTAGTACAAGAGTCTCCCCCCTGGCATGAGTCCTTTTGTAAGAGCTTCAACTGTTGGGGGCTGATATGAATTCAAGTTACAGTCACCAGTATTTTACTTGCGAGATAACTAGAATATCTCTGGACATTTGATAAAATTAAAGTTTAAAACACATATAGACCTGTTTTTTTTTCTTCTTTTCTTACAATGTTTATTTTTTCTTTTTTCTGGATGGACTTGTATAAAAAACCCCAGTAGTTGATTAGCTTAGTATAGAGATCTTATCATTTGACTTACACATATTATTTGGTAACAAAAATCTGACACTCCTCTATATATCTATAAGTGTCTATATATCTGAATATAGATCCTAGATTGCATATTACTTTTTGCTCTTCAGAACTCCGAGTTAAAGTTCAGGCTCTAGTATGTATAAGAGTCTTGCCTTGTCCCGTGTTCTTATGATATAAGCAAGTTACTTAGTGAACCATGAATGGAGATCGTCAAATTGGGACAAGACTGGTTGTCCCAATAAACTTGAAGAAAAATCCACGGGAACAAAGGAAACCACTCCATAACCGATAACACCCTGACACACCTTCAGTTGCAGAAATTAGAGAGGGATAAATATTTAGAGTAGAGATGCTAGACGTCGTAACCATTAGCATCCAAACATATCACCTGTCTCGAAAGTTATAGTTAGCAAATTATTTAGAATTAAGGTAGTTCATTGAACTGGTGGTGAGGTACAAGATATCTTGTCTGCAATGGATATTAAATTCGTCGATCTATAATTAAGTATGTGATTGTAAATTTTCCTAGAACTTTCATTTTTTTTCTTCCTTCTCTAAATTCTTATTAGTCCAAAAAAAAATTTGATTTCAGAGATGATAATCTTGAGATGGTTCAATACGAGATAATTCTTATTCCGAGATAATAAGTTCATTGATAATTCATGATAAAATTGGTAGCTTCACTAAACAAGTTGTTTTGCCAATACGTATGTGTGGTACCGAAATTCCACTCGAAAAAAACAATTTCCATGGCTCACAATGTCACTTAAAATCGAATACCACATGGCTTTACTACTTTAAGAAATTTAATCTATTGCAAATTTTTGAATCTCATTGCGTTTATTTTGAAGTTTTTAATTTTAGGTTTGAGTTCGCATAGTGGTGTTGGTCATTTGATGCATTTTATATGAAGTATGAACACACTGGTGCAGCCTTGCAGGTGCAATACCTTAGTGGGCCGATCCGAGTTGTTGACATATGACGCTTGGTAAAAAATTTGGAAGTCTAATTTCCGGAACAGCCGGAAGTGAAAATTTTAGAAAGTGGAGTTTCTCGATGGTTCTAGGAGTCTGGCTTGCTATGGTACATAATAGTTACCGGTTTCTATAAGGAAACGGCTTGACCTTTGGTACGCTTTCCAAGTTTTAGTAGGAATCGGTACCAGTTTCTAAATTGCGATACAAACTTGAGTTTCAAGTAATTCTAGCCTATATAAGCACATGCCTAGGTTCATATGCCAAACACACATGTAGAAATTAACGTTTACTCCCACTTTTATTGGGCTTATACTGTCTAGTCCTTCCTTCCAAAGGTTGGTAAGCTCAAGTCTTTTTTTTTTTTGCAAAACTGTGTACGTTTTGATCCTTTTTCTTACGAGTTAGACCGATCCAAAGAAATCCATAATTTTTTTTTTTTATTTTCGTAATTATCCTTTTACCATCCCGTATGTATATATAAATCAATTTGTTAAATGAAAATATCTAATTTCTTTTTGAAGAGAGAGAAAAAATAGTATTACTAATGCAGAGAGACAGAGTAGATCTAGGATTTTTTTCTTCTTCTTCTTATGGAGAAAAAAAATGGATCCGATACTTTTTTCATCATCTTCTTATTCCACATTTTAATTTCATGAATTCTTCATCTTCATCTTTGATTTGAGAAGATAGATATGAGGTTTTACTGTTGTTGTAGCGTTTGTTTTTTCATCCCCCTCTCCTTGTGGAGAGAAAAGTAGGTATAAGATTACTTCTTCATCTTCAATTAAAAAGGTTAGTTTAATTTTGATTTATCTTTCTTTTCAGGGATTTCTCCTCTCTTTTGTTTTTGTTTATTTTTTATTTTAAGTTTAATTCAAATAGAGTTCACTCTATTAATTGTATCATGAATCATGACGCTAGTTATAAATTAGGCGGTGCTCTTTTTCATAGATTAGGGGTAGCTTTCCAAAAGGGTGTTGGTGCCCAGCTTGTTGCCAGGCTACCGACCAACTTATTGTCAAATGATTGTAATTCTTTAATAGAGTGAACTCTTTTTTTAAATAAAATATATATATATATATATATATATATATATATATATATATTAATTCAAGGATTAACGAAATGGTTATGGTTAATTTTTTGGATCTTTTTTTTTTTCTTCTGATTCGTGTGTTTGTATACATGATTGAGAACTACTTTTTTTTTCCTTCTTTCTTGCGTTTTTAAGGTGCACTTTACTGTACACTATATCCTTGTTCATGGTGACGAATTGAAAGAGGAAATTATAATCTTCATTTGATATAATATGTGTACTTTATTGTACATCTGGGTTAGCATTCTTTATATTGATGAACTTGTGAAAAGACGAGGGTATCCAAATACACCACAATCTTCTATTTATCAACCTATAAGTCCTTTACCAAGTGTGATCGTCTATGGACAGAGTCGAGACAATACAACAACTTCGGTATACACTTCATGTAATCGTCTATGGATATGAGATCGAGACAATACAATAACAAGATCACTTATGTGATTGACTATGGATTCAAGATCGAGACGACGACAACGAAGTGTTCACTTGATAATAGGTACGGTATTAAATCAAAAATCTATATGATCAATATTAAGTGATACATATTAACGTACAAGTGCAATTTACTTTAATTATAATAAAATAATTATAATGCAGAATAATAAAGTAAATGACACTGCAAGATTTTGTTAACGAGGAAACCGCATATGCAGAAAAACCTCTTATGATTAGTTCATTCGATGTTTTCTGGATACAAATCCATGCGATTTGTTAATGTCCAAAGAAATCCTTCTTTTCTCGTAAAAGTAAGGTCGCTCATATTGTTCTCTTGGGAATAACATCAAATGGGGGAGAGTTGTTGAATGAACTTGTGCTTAATTGCTATATCATTGTGGGGAGAGCGGTTGTGGAATTTGTAGAGGTTAACTAGTAGTTCTATATTTCTCTAAATCGATTCGAAACATTCCTGAATAACATCAATGACACATATCACTGTTCCTGGCTATTTCTGAATGATAAACTGAAATCATGATTTTGATTCCGAACAATAAAATTGTCCTTAACCGAAATTCATCAAGTATGAACAAGTGTTCATTAAGCTTAGTCATTATATTTCGAGAAATTCGTTAACTAGATAAATACTTCTCGACTCGAAATTCTTGTCTATGCATAATAGTCTAATTAGTTATGCGACATCGTCTCAAATGATAGGAAAGTGAATATAACTTGAGATATAGGTGGTTCAGTCTTCACTTACCTTTTGTTGATGAAGTTCTCTGATGGTTATTTTCAATGATGTTGTAGTAATAGGTTCGTTGATACTTGTGAAAGCAGATTTTTAGACTTAATTTTTAAAAGCAACAATATAACAAACTCAAAATACAAAATGTTGTGAAAATTATGGAGACGCTGGAGCTAGGATTTCACCAATTTTTGCACTCATGTGGTTCAAATATCAATTCTAAACAGTAATAGCTCATGTGATAAACTTTCATTGACTCTAATTCACTTCCTAAGGTAGATTTTGAAAGTAATGGATGTAAAACTAAAGCATGGGACATCAAAACATCTAAGCTAAGTATGACCCATCAATTGTAATCACAACCATTCAATGAAAATCATAATTCGATTAAATAATTGTGCAATTAGTCATAAAAAGAATTAATAGAATTACCACATTCGTGAAATTTGGCTTCCTCCGTCGCCCCAGAGGATGGGTTTAGCTCATCATGTTGGAAACACACTCAAAAGTTGATTTCATTGCTCAAAAATGGTTCACAAATGATAAAATGGGAGAAAAACAATAAAAACCGGGTTTGTAACACTTATATTTGTTACAAACCAGCTGTTACAGAGAACGATAATGATGAACTGTTGATGTTGTTGTAGCTCTGCGACCCACGCTTGGCAGTCGTTTACACTGTAGCATGAACGACTGTCTCTTGTGCGTCTTATGTTCTTCGTGTTCTTCAGCAGCAGCAGAAATGGCAGTTCTCTGCACTTGGTTTTTTTTCTGCTCTGTGGTTCCCTCAACTCGCCCCAAACTCTCCTCCTCCCCTCTCTGATCCCCAAGAAATTCTTTTATACTCGACAAGACCTCAAAATATCTCGAGTTAATGCCAAAATCTTCTCTTTACTCCTCTGCATATTACCGAATTTTCTTTCCTTGTTTAACCCTTCTACGCGTCTTCTGCAGTCATACTTCATCCTAACACGCTGAATGGTCGTAATAGAGTGAGTCCAGCTCGTGTTTACTCAGCAAAATCTCGAGAATATCTATCGGTAAAATACTTCCCCTATTTTGAGAATTATTTCCATCTTTATCTTGGTCACGCGTCTGTAAGCTGCCAGATTCTCCTTTTTCGCTCCTACACGATTCTGCTGCATCTAAACACACTCCAAACAGACACAGAACATGTATTAACCTTTGCAACTCGTGAAAATCATCTGCCGTAAATAAGATGCCCTATTTTTTTCTTCTCTCGGATTATACAGCCCAACTAAACTCATCCGAACACCCATACCAGCTTTGTTTGGGTATATCACGCTTATCCCGATCGAAACCAGTGGTTGAGTCTCACTGAAACTCCTCCACAAATCCAACAGAAAATTACGCAGTAAACTGCAATATTTTCTCGCCATTTTCAAAGTTTAAACGATGAAGAAGGGTTGTCCCTTATCCAATGATGTGGGTGCGATTAGCAGTGGGTTGTAAATAGTAAAGAAGGTGCCCCTTATCAATTAGGTGCCCCTTATCCAAACTGAGAGTCCGTTTAGCAGCTGTCCTCCGGGGGGTGCTCTGGGTAATTTTTCGAGCTGAATTTTCCAAAAATGTTTATTCCCCAAAAATACCTACACATACATAAAACACCATAATAAGTACAAAATCGAGTGCCAACAATATATAGTATTGAGATCAAATTAGACACAAAAATGTGTCTATCAAATACCCCCAAAATTATTATTTGTCAATCCTCAAGCAAATTTATTCTAGAAAATAAAATGACTACACTTAGCACGTGCAGCAAGCCGTTAAACCGCTAGGTGGCCCTAGCGGCGGAGTGTTATCTCCGGAGGGTTTACAAGAGGTGTACCCATAAAACCTTTATATTCCAGACTCTAGCTATCTACGCAGAACCTTGGAAAACACTAAAGAATCTCCTTGGTTGGCATACTTATTGACTACAGGAGGAAGTACCCTGATGCAAAATTCCAATTGTTGTACACGAGTTTGCACTCAAGCATACTAAAATTCATATAAAGTGACAGAGCTCTACTTAGATAGTTTCTGGACATCATAAACCGGAGTCAACCAATCACATGGAAAGATTAAGAAGATGGATGGAGAGAAAAACATAGATGTTGACTAAGGTGAACCTATCCTAATGGACTGAGATACCGGTCTGACTAATATCAACACAACTGGCATATACAAGGGAACCAGTGGTCGATAATCCTAACTCTAGGTCAACTCAGCTGGCATATACAAGGGTACTAATGGTCGACTTTATTGATTTTATTCCGGTTGGTCTAATGGTCTGGTCTCAATTATTTTTTTATTTTTTTGGTATCTCAATCACTCTATTTCACCCTAGCAATGGTAAAAAGAAAAAAGAAAAAGTGATCAGGATTCTTTCGATGTTTCCATCACGAGATATGGCAAAACTACCATGTTTTTTTTTCCTAACACCTGAGCTCTGTGCTTTTATGAATAGACTCTTCTAGATGTTTCCATCTAATCAGATTGGTTCCTCAACTCCTACAACCAAGATGCTTCCATCCACTTAGATTGGTTAGTGCCATCCTTAATAAACATAAATTTCTAGGCTCTGGAGTTTATTTTGCAACTAAAAGCTAACAAAAAGTTTCTTCTCCACCCCCAAACTTAAATCTAACATTGTCCTCAATTTTCTAAAGATGAAATTAAAAGCATGAACAAGAAGAAACTGTTACCACTTGATGGATGAAAAAAGAAATAAGGAAGGATATTACCGTAAGCATGAGCAAGGGATACCTCCCAAGGAGTGCTAAGTTTAAAGTCTTCAGCCAGACATCAAATACCTCAAAAAGGATCTTCACCTTCCAAAGTCATACACCAATAGCGAAATAGTTGTGGGTCCATAAGACCAAATAGAGCTAACACCAATATCAGACAACTGCGCCGGTTCAGAAAAATGAATAACAGGAGCACATTCTCATCTAAGGTATCTGTCAAGACAACTGGGTTTATCTGGGGCGCGTTATTGAACTTCATATGTGTGTCTCGATAAATAGGTTCATCCGAAAAATGGGTCTCTAATACCTGGGTTACCTCCTGGACAGTATCAGGAGGATCGGGTTGCTGAGTCTGAATAGACTCGAGTAATATCTCAGACGCACATGGCTCGAGTCCCAAGTTAGGGACTCTAATTAGGGATACATGACAATCACAAGAACCATCACTACCCCCAAACTTAGGGTTTTCATTACTCACAGACAAACCTCTAACTATTGCTTGAATTTAGGATCTTCGTAGTCCTTAAAATACTCAAGAGATTCTTCTAGTTCTCTACCCCCAAACTTAGGGTCATCATTGTTCTCAGAAAGACCTAACACTATTGCCTGGATTTCTGGGTCCGTAGAGCCTTTAAAATACTCAAGGGTTTCTTCTAAAGATTGATCACACATCTGGTCTAAGAGAATGGTTTCCTCAAATTCATTTAAAGAATCTCCTAGTAGAGTGTCATGCCAATTATCCTGAACTAAATCCTGAACTAAAGTGTTAATCATATTCACTTCTTCTAAATCATCATTCTCAGAAGGTTGTCTAGTAACATTAAAGACATTTAGTTCAGTTGTCATATTACCAAAGGATATGTTCATAAGCCCGGTCCTACAGTTGATGACAGTGTTAGCTGTAGCTAAAAATGGGCGACCTAAAATCATTGGGATTTGAGAATTTGGGTCCTGAACAGGTTGGGTGTCTAGAACAACGAAATCCACTGGATAAATAAACTTATCAACCTTAATCATAACATCCTCTATGACGCCACGAGGGACTTTTACAGACCTATCAGCTAATTGTAGTGTCATTTTAGTCGGTTTCAACTTACCAAGACCTAGCTGGGTGTATACATGATACGGGAGTAAGTTAACACTAGCTCCTAAGTCAAGTAAAGCTTTATCAACCATGTGATTACCAATCGCACAAGAAATGGTGGGGAATCCAGGGTCCTTATACTTAGGGGGTGTTTGGTTCATAAGAATGGAACTTACTTGACCAGCTAAAAAGGCTTTCTTTTGGACATTAAGCTTACGCTTTCATGTACAAAGATCTTTAAGGAACTTGGCATAAGCAGGCATCTGCCTTTCATTATCTTGTTGAACGTCGACTCCTTCTTTGTTGGGGCTAACAACTGCGGATATGGGGCTCTAGGCACAAAGGTAGTCCTATCAGGAATTTCTTGGGACTCCTTAGGGATTGTTTCAGTTTCCTCAGTTACGGGTTACTCTTGGGAAGTAGAAGGTGGAACTACAGTATGTTCACTAGGCATGGCTACCTTATTGTCTACTGTTTTACCGCTCCTAAGGGTTTTTATCGAGTTCTTATGGTTTGATGATTCCTCACCAACTAAAGATATTTGATGGACCCCCCTAGGATTGGGTTGAGTTTGACTAGGGAACTTACCTTCTTCTCTCTCACTTAAATACTTAGCTATTTGGCCGACTTGAAGTTCTAATTTAGCAAGAGTCTGGGAATTATCCTTATGGTTCTGCCTGGTTTCTTGTTGAAAGCTAAGGTGGTTAGCTGATAACATATCATGGTTCTTTACTAACATAGTAAGAGCTTTTTCTAAGGTAGAGATCTTTTTCTCAGAAGTGTTCTGAAACTGGGTTTGACCTGAAGGGTTCTGAGTATAACCAAAACCTAGGGGAGGCTGAGAATTACTAGACTGACCTTGATTCTAGCCCTTAGACCAAGAAAAATTAGGATGGTTTCTCCAACCAGGGTTGTAGGTCTCTGAGTATGGGTCAAACTTCTGACGGTTCTCAAACCTAGCATTGTTATAGACATCATGAGCTTGCTCTTCACTAACCCGACCTTCCCAAAATGAGTTATCGGGCTCTATTCCACAACTAGAGACTTGAGAGGCTCTATTAGGTTCAACAAGGGACCTATTTTTAGACTGACCCATTTCCAAAGCTTCTAACCTTCTAGACAAAGCAACAAACTTAGCATCTGACGCAAAACTCGTATCTACCATATTGGTGCTACTTCTATTAACCAAGAGTCTTTTAGGGGGTTCAACACAAGACTCCCACTGTTGGGATTTTTCAATGACAACTCCTAAGAAGGTAAAAGCATAATCAACATTTTTACTAGTGAACTCACCAGCGCACATAGAATCGACCATGGCTTTGGTCGAATAGTCTAAACCATCATAAATAATCTCTACAAGTTTCATCTTATCAAATCCATAGTGAGGACACTGGGATAGGAGATCATTAAATCTCTCTAAAAACCTATAAAGAGACTCTCCCTCTTGTTGCACACTAGCACTAATTTTCTGCCTAACATCTGCAGTTTTATGCTTAGGGTAGAATTTCATATAGAAAGCGACAATAAGTTCCTGCCATGTTTCAATGGATTCAGATGGTAGGTTGTTCATCCAGGTCTTGGCTTTATCTTTAAGTTTCAAAACTTCATCAGTAAGGTCTTTTATTCTAACTGTCCCACAAATTTCCTCAAAGTCCCTAATATGAAAATAAGGGTTCTCATCATCTTTTCCTAAGAATATAGGGATCATCTGAAGAATACTAGGTTTTATCTCAAAATTAGCCGTATTGGTTGGCAATTTAATGCACGAAGCTCGGTTGGTCCTAGTTGGGAACATGTAATCTTTCAAAGTTGCCATCATTTGGCACACTGAAGTACTAGGGGTACTTTCCTCACGAAGAGACAGATTCTCAAAACTGAAGTTTCCAAAAATGAGGCTCTCAAAAGAAGAGTCTTCGAGCTCCCCGCTTCCACAAGAAAAATTACTAGGTTTTTCACTAATCAATCGACCTAGATTGTCTCTTTTCCAAGCCCGCTCTCTCTAATAACCTCGGGCATACACTAGAAAAACAAAAGAAAAAGAAAAATCCTAAAAAGGAAGGGAATTTCTATGCAAACACAAACAAGGCTGACTCCACCACAACAAACCTAATGATTTCTAGCAAACAAAAAGCATGATGGCTCCACTTAGATTTTTTTCTACACCAGCTTCTAATCTTTCGAAAAGGAACTCGTTAAAATCTGAGAAAACCTCTCTGGAATCAATCCGAGTTGAAGTAAGTTGAATAGAGGCGAGGGAAGCTATGTGGAGCTTTGATATTCAAGGCCTCACCGCATTACAAGGCGTCGCAGTCACGCATTCAACTCACAGAAACCATCATGAACTTCGAAGTATGCTTAAAAGAGTAACCAATATTTTTCGAACGACTTTCTTATTAAGCTCGTTACCCTATTGGTCTCGTTCTATTCCAAATTTTAAAGCTTAGGTTCGCGTTAAGTATCGTTTTCCTAAGGCGGGCAAGAAGAGAACGGTGATGAAATCCGAACCCTTATCTTGTATGGCCAGTCCTTTCCCTTTACTAGGAAATTAAAGCGGCCGTTTTCAATTCCTCAGCATATATGCAAACGAAGGAATACAGTAACTCTCTGACAGGGGATTCGTGAGTGTTTCGACAAACTTACCTTCCGTTCCAGACGGGGATGAACCGTTGTAGTCGACTCGGGACACAACTCCTATGTCATGTACGAACCCAAGGGGCCGAGGCGATATCGTAATCGCCGTCCTTCTCTGCACACAGTTTATATTTAAACTACCCTTCCGTAGGGTTTAAAAATAATGTCCCAAAGTTTAAAGTCCTAAGTCCAAAAATAAAGTGCACAAGAAAAGGAAAGTCTAAAAAAATAATATCTAAAATAAAATAAAAATGTCTCTCTTTTTTTTTCTTTTTTTTGTCTCTTTAAAAAAAAAAAAAAAAAAAAAAAAAATATTATTATTTCTCTCCTTTCGCTTTGCCTTTTACTCCAAGTCTTTAAGTATTCACCAAAAGCTTTGGAAAAATTTTCTTTCGCTCCAAATTCCAAATTCTGTAAGGAAAAGACAAAAACCCAAAAACGTAAAGAAGAACAAAAACAAATAAAAACCTAAAAATGAAAAATAAATCTAAAAACTCTAGCCTAAAGACAAGTCCGCTGTCAGCGGCGCCAAAAATTGCTGGTTATTTTCAATGATGTTGTAGTAATAGGTTTGCTGAGACTTGTGAAAGCAGATTTTTAGACTTAATTTTTAAAGCAACAATATAACAAACTCAAAATACAAAATGTTGTAAAAATTATGGAGACGCTGGAGCTAGGATTTCACCAATTTTTGCACTCATGTGGTTCAAATATCAATTCTAAACAGTAATAGCTCATGTGATAAACTTTCATTGACTCTAATTCATTGCCTAAGGTAGATTTTGAAAGTAATGGATGTAAAACTAAAGCATGGGACATCAAAACATCTAAGCTAAGTATGACCCATCAATTGTAATCACAACCATTCAATGAAAATCATAATTCGATTAAATAATTGTGCAATTAGTCATAAAAAGAATTAATAGAATTACCACATTCGTGAAATTTGGCTTCCTCCGTCGCCCCAGAGGATGGGTTTAGCTCATCATGTTGGAAACACACTCAAAAGTTGATTTCATTGCTCAAAAATGGTTCACAAATGATGAAATGAGAGAAAAACAATAAAAACCGGGTTTGTAACACTTATATTTGTTACAAACCAGCTATTACAGAGAACGATATGATGAACTGTTGCTGTTGATGTAGCTCTGCGACCCACGCTTGGCAGCCGTTTCCACTGTAGCATGAACGAATGTCTCTTGTGCGTCTTATGTTTTTCGTGTTCTTCAGCAGCAGCAGAAATGACAGTTCTCTGCACTTGGTTTTTTTTCTGCTCTGTGGTGCCCTCAACTCGCCCCAAACTCTCCTCTTCCCCTCTCTGATCCCCTAGAAATTCTTTTATACTCGACAAGACCTCAAAATATCTCGAGTTAATGCCAAAATCTTCTCTTTACTCCTCTGCATATTACCGAATTTTATTTCCCTGTTTAACCCTTCTACGCGTCTTCTGCAGTCATACTTCATCCTAACACGCTGAATGGTCGTAATAGAGTGAGTCCAGCTCGTGTTTACTCAGCAAAATCTCGAGAATATCTCTCGGTAAAATACTTCCCCTGTTTTGAGAATTATTTCCATCTTTATCTTGGTCACGCGTCTGTAAGCTGCCAGATTCTCCTTTTTCGCTCCTACACGATTCTGCTGCATCTAAACACACTCCAAACAGATACTGAACATGTATTAACCTTTGCAACTCGTGAAAATCATCTGCCGTAAATAAGATGCCCTGTTTTTTCTTCTCTCGGATTATACAGCCAAACTAAACTCATCCGAACACCCATACCAGCTTTGTTTGGGTATATCACGCTCATCCCGATCGAAACCAGTGGTTGTGTCTCACTGAAACTCCTCCACAAATCCAACAGAAAATTACGCAGTAAACTGCAATATTTTCCCGCCATTTTCAAAGTTTAAACGATGAAGAATGGTTTCCCTTATCCAATGATGGGGGTGCGATTAGCTGTGGGTTGTAAATAGTAAAGAAGGTGCCCCTTATCCAAACTGAGAGTCCGTTTAGCAGCTGTCCTCCGGGGGTGCTCTGGGTAATTTTTCGAGCCGAATTTTCCAAAAATGTTTATTCCCCAAATTTACCTACACACACATAAAACACCATAATAAGTACAAAATCGAGTGCCAACAATATATAGTATTGAGATCAAATTAGACACAAAAATGTGTCTATCATTCTCCAAAAGCTTC
>JAJJWW010017645.1:0-193001 GCA_023531295.1 Papaver armeniacum
GGTTCACGGATGGACTCCCACTGTTGAGTCTTTTCAGCGACTTCGATTAGAAAAGTCAAAGCGTCATCAGCACTCTTGTCAATAAATGCACCATTGCACATTGACTCGACTGTGGTACGGTAACTAACATCTAGACCCTCATACAATATTTGCACGAGTCTCCATTTTTCAAAACCGTGGTGGGGACATTGGAGTAGTAATTCATTGAATCTCTCCAAGTACTTTGCTAGAGTTTCGTCTTCTAATTGCACAAAACCATTTAGACTTTGGCGAATTGTCGCCGTCTTATGGTTTGGGAAAAACTTTTTGAAAAACTCTTTTGTGAGGTCATCCCAGGTTCTAATGGATTGTGGTTGTAGGGCATGAAGCCAAGACTTGGCTTTGTCTTTTAGATAAAAAGGAAACAATCTCAATTTGAGGGACTCCTCTGTCATTTGGTTAAAACGCAGAGTCCCACAAATATCCTCAAAGTCTCTCACGTGATGGTAGGGCTTCTCAGCATTGACCCCTCTAAACACGGGTAGCATGTGAATGGTGCTTGCTTTCAGTTCAAACTGACAAGCATCGGGCTGCGAGGAATGATGCAAGAGGGCTGGCTTGCCCTAGTTGGGTACATGTAGTCCTTGAGACTACGGGGTTGGTTAAGTTCATCACCCATGGTTTCTGTTTCAGATAGGTCTGGGCTTGGGCTTTCTGTTGAAGAACTGGGTATGCTTATGATTTCGTCCGGGCGGATTCTAACTAGTCGATTTGTTTGGTCTTTAAAATACACAATCATAGCCTAGCTAGCGCATCTAGAATGTTAACATACAATCAAGTTCAACACAGAAAAGCAAAACTCAAAGATGACCCACTAATACAAGACTCAAGCCCAAAAGATGGCTTTTTTATGTTGTAAGGCCCAGCTGATTGGGTGGTTATCAGCCCAGTTTATGTGGGCTCAGTTTTGTTGCACGACCCAGGTTATGTGGTTCTGGGTTTGGTTCTATGCACAGCCCAGCAGCTGCACGACCCAGTTTTTAGCAGAGCCCAGCGATGTGGGCTGAAGGTTGACGTACAGAGCCCAGGTACACAGGTGCAAGTTATGTGGGCTTAGTTGTTTGCAGCCCAGGTTTATGGGTTTCTGTTTACACAGATTCTCAAAAAATTTTGCACATCACAATGGTTGGTTTATGTGCTCAGACAACACAGAGCAATACAAGACAGCCTAGGTTGGCAGCTCAAGCAAAGCTTGTACACAGCACAGCCTAGGTACATCACAAGTAATGTGCTGGTTGGTTTTGCACAGCACAGCTGAGCAAGTGCACAGCTTGAGTATAACTTGTACACAGTACAGCTTGGTTTCTCAGCAATCACAAATTGGTAGCAGCACAGCACAGCTAATCACAAACTCACACAGAATTGACACAGCACAGCTTGGGTTCTATTAGATCAGCAACTCAGCTAAGGTTGACAGATTGCACAGATTGGCAAAGAAATTTTTGTGAGGTGCACACGGTATGGGATGTGCTCACTCAATGGCGAAGCATGTGCTAGGGTGTGTATTTTGAAAATCAACAAGTTACTGCTAATGCTATTCTATTGAACAACTCACTCAGGCACCACAAGATCACACAAAAGTTATAGATGCGGTACAGATATAGCTAAAGCAAGGTGCACGAGATGTAAATAGCATCGAAGCACAATTTCAAGATTATTCTATACAGATGGGTCATTTGGTGAATCAGCAAATATCAAAGCTTGCACTTAACAACATGCTCCGATTAGCAAATGCACGAGATGCACATATGAGCCAATGGATGACAGAGTCAAACAGGTCACAGGATTGCTATTCAAACTCACGGCTGTGGGGGTGGAGAATGCACACAAAGCATCAATTTCGAGTGTGTAAGCAACACCTAGCGGGAAGCTAGTTATCAGGCAATTATATTTCAAAGGTAATACAGGTTCAAACACAATGACACTCAGTCTAGTTATGCACAGGTTATGGTTTCTCAGCTAGCATGTGGCAGGCTTGCAGCTACAGCTAACTTGGTTTTCCAAGTTATGACTCAAAACTTGCAGATTCAGGGGACTAGCAAGTTGGCAGGTCTGTCATGCACTCAGGGTGTAATGGCTCAAAGGGTTTAGGCACAAGGTGAATAAGTAAGCATATTATATTCTTCATTCATTCATTCATGTAAGCAAGGTTGAGAAGATGATACCACCAGTATCAAACTGGGTTTAGGCTAATCCACTCATTGCTTTGCTCTTTTCTCCTCTTCCTTGGTTGCACAGCCCACAGCAAGCACTTGTTACTCAAGAGTGAGTTTTAGTTTTCAATGTTGCACAATTTAAAACAAGAGATCACTACAGACAAGCAACAACAAGGATCTGCTTGAAATGATCTGCTTGAAATTACAACTAACTAAGGTGCATGATTTATGGACAGATGGATTAGCTAAGTTATGAAGACAACAGCAAGAAAATTGAACTGAGGGAAAAACAGCAAGATAAAAAGCTATGCAAAAGAAACTTTGAGACAAAATTTTACTAAGAAGTGACAAGGTTAAATTACGGACACTCTAATCTAAACAAAACTTATGTTAACACAAGGGAAAGTTCACAAAAGTACTAGGGCGGGGCAAATGAGAATACGAGATGCAGGCGATGGAGTATACGAGATGGAGTAAAGATGTAAAGATGCAACACGGGGCAAATGAGAATACGAGATGGAGTATGGGTTAAAAAGTACACAACTAAGTTACTCTAAGACAGGGCAATGATGCAAGTGATTAAAAGCAAAAATTAAAGCATATATGTACAAGAATAAACTGAAATGCAGTAAAGAAAACACTATGAACTACACAGCACACTACCAGTTCCCCGGCAGCGGCGCCAAAAACTTGGTAGGAGCTTAAAAGTGATTATCCTACGTCTTAAACTGCAAGTGCACAGTGCCTTTGGAGACAGTGGCAAACACAGGTCGAACCACAGAGAAATGGTGTGTGCAAGGATGATACAAAGCTTCTTAACTGATTTCTAAGGTCTTGAAACACAACTTTAATTTGTTTTGGTTGTCGAAACGACTAGCTGAGATTGTTGTGACACTAAGCTAAGGTATTAATGAGAAAAAGATATTGGAACTGATGAATGTGTGGCACTAGGGTGATTAAACTTACCACTGAATCCTATTCTAAGGTAAAAAAATTCTACTTATGCTCTTATCCTTCCCTTGAAGGTTTCAGGTGGAGATTATGTTAATTGCAGTCACTAATTAACCCCTAGTATAGAGTGTCTTCTTACAGTACACTCTATCACAAGCTAATTTGCTCAACAATTAGCAAATAACCTAATACATTAAACACATTCAGAACATAAGAAGAATCATGAATTAACTTATCATAGGGTTAAGGGTTTGTTTTACACCCTAGTAGAGGTGATTAGAACATCATGCAAAGAGATAAAACTCAACTGAAATTGAATTAACACTAAACCCTAAAACTGTGTAGAAAACTAAAAACGACCCCCTTCTCTTTCCTCAAGAACATCATTTATATGTCACAAAACAATTCAAAAATACCAAATACGCTGACCCAAACCTCTTCCTTGCATTTGAATCGTCCATGCTTGGGTTGTTGGTGAAACCCTAGCTTCAATCATCTCAATCCTAGCTTCTAGGTTATGGTAGAAGCTATGGATGGAGATGGGTGATGCGAGGGTAGGCGAGGAGGTGGTGATGGCTCAGGTGTGTGGTGACAAGGTGGAGTGGTGGTGATGGGGGTTCTGCCATGGTATGGGTGAAGAAGGTGAAGGTAAGGGTTCTCTGTGGAGTTGGTCGGAGAAGAAAGAGAAGATGGAAGAAGAAATGGGTTTGCTCGAGTGGGGGTATAGGTATAGGGCAATTTTTTGTGAAGCGGGTGTAGCGACGATTGATGATGAGGCTGTAGCGAGTGTTGGATGTGGTGGGTGAGATCTGAACGGTCGAGGGAGAAATGGGGCGATTTGGTGTTGAGCGGGAGCGTGAGAACGATGTGAGCGAAGGAGCGACTGTAGGATGTAGCTAGGCGAGATCTCAACGGCTCGGGGTGGATGGGCTCGGATCCGGGTCATGGCTAGCTCAAGCCCATGTCTTGTAGATGATTTGCTACTTGTTGGGTTGCAACTGTCGCGCGCGGGCTTTGGCTTTCTACTCTATAGACGCTTGTCTCCAATTTTCTGCTCTTTTGGCTCCTCAATTTCTCCGAGCTTTATTTATTACCAAAAAATACAAAATTAATTAGTACAAATATTTATTCTTGAAAACAAAGAAAATACATAATTTGGGATAATATCTGATTTCTGAGCACAAAAGATGAGTAAAATGCCAATAAAAAGGTGTATAAATATGCAATATTTAGCACTCATCACCTTTCAGACGTGATCGCCAACTTTTTTCGTTGGAAATCAGTAAAGCATTTTCTTTTGTAAGAGAAGAGTTGGACTTTTCTAGTTTGGAACATTGATCCTTGAATTTGTTTGCTTTTACACTTAAGGTTATTCTACCACGAATCAGTTTATCCTTCTCAAAGATAACTTCTTCAAGTTGGTTTCTCGCGAACAAAGAGATTGTTCTTGCTCTTTACATAATTTTTGACAAACATCATATTGTTGCGAGTAAATCGCCACCTTGTTTAATAGAGTTCGCTTCTCTTGAGAAAGAGTTCCATTCTCATCGATAAAGTTTCCAACTCCAAATTAGCTTTGGTCAAAGAATAAGAGAGGCGAGATAAGTCATTACTTAATGAGTCTTGTTTCGAGCTAAATCAGCATTTTCTTTAGAAAGATTATTTATATGATCAACGAGAATATGTATGAAGATTATCTAATTGGTTATATTGCTCCATCCAAGCATCTCTATCAACTCGAACTTCTTGAAGAGATTCCAACCGATATATCTCCATTTTCGTTTTGGTTTAAAGCTTGAAGGGCGAACAAGGACTTGAGTCTTAAAAAAAAAAAAAAAAAAAAAATGGACAAGACGAGAGGCAAGAGTATACCTTTCGGTTCTTCATTCTTCCTGCGAAGGTTATCGCGATCCGGTGTGAAACATTTTGAAGTTTTTGATTCTCAAGATGGAGAGTATTACATTTTGCAGTCATAGCTTGGAAATCATTCTTCAAAGTGGTAATTTCTTGTTCCAAGGATGTTTGTGAAACTCTGTCAGGACCAAGGTGTTTGCTCAAAATCTCGCAAATATCAGACTTGATAGGATCAACAGAAGTCTTCTTAGCATCGTTCACAAAATCTGATAGGACTTTGAAAGCCACATCTATTCCTTCTAAATTTTCCTTAGTAAGAGGGATTTGCTCAGAAAAGGAAGTAACGGTGATAGAAGAAGGAAGAGATGAATCATCTTTTGTTAAAGGAACATCACGAGAAGAAGAAATCTCGGGAGGGTTAATGATTGGAGGAATGGTAGAGGCATTAACAATGGAAGAAGAAATAGGCTCATTCGCAATAGGACTGTTATGAGGGAGTTGATCTATGAGAAGTTCAGGCATAGAAATGTTATCTTTGGGAGAAGTAGTAGAGATTTCTTGCGAAGATATTGCGAGAGGAGTTGTAAGTTTGAATGTAGGAAAAGTGACAGAAGGCGCAACGGGTTTAGAATGGCGAGGCTTCTTGGGGGACTTATCAGCATTTTTGTCATCCTGCGAAGTACAAGCTAAATAAGAAACAGAGGCAACAATATTGTTATTAAAAGATAAGAGTTTCTTAAATACCTTGTCACTCGCAGGCTTTCTTTAGAAGCAGTGGATTTCAATTGCGAGCTCATGGAGACATTAGGGTTCACAATGGTGAACTTGGTGGTAGGTTTGTTCTTCCTAAAATAAAAATGGCAGAGGAATCGTTAAAAGAAGAACAGTATCAAGATAAAACAGCTTCAATAAGAGAGATTAATCACAAAATGATCAAATTCAGCAAAATTAACAAACCTTGATGCCATAGAAACAGTAGCAGAAGAATAGTAGCAGGAAAACAATGAAGAAGATGATGAAGGAAAGCACAGAAAAAAGTTGCAGACGATGAAGAAGACGAAGTAAAAGGAAAGAAATGTTTTCACAAGGAATCCGCCTTTAAATAGACAAGAAAAGAGTAACTTAGGATAACATTAAATGTGCTAGGTAAAAGGGAAATTTTAGATACGTGTAAATAGTCATTCCTGAATTTACGGAATCTTGTCGGCAGAAAATTGATGGAAAATTGACGATTGCGGCATCTCAAAATGTTGGTTCTCATGACGTTTTCTCATTCGCAGAGAAGACATGAGAAGAGGCAAGATGTAAGATCAGAATATCGCAACATCAATACTTCGCGAGATTAATAAATAACGACATTGCGAGGGAATCGCAGGGAAGTAAAATAAATGGCGCAATGAATGACGACAGCCAGAACACGAGGAAGATATGAAAATATGGCGAAATTTAGGAGCGTCGCGAGAATTGATACTTGTACGCTTGCGATATTTCGCAAGCCATTCCCGAAAATAAAGGACAGCTTAGCTGTCATCCACTGTATACTACCCTATATAAAGGGTTGAGTAAGTCTGTTGAGGGGAGAGTTCTTTTTGAATTGTTAAGCAAGTTTTGAGGAGAGAGAAAATTTTATAGTGATTGTAATTCTTCAACTCGTTTCTATTTCACATTGTAAAGATTCAAGTATTCAATCAATAGAAATCATAATCATTGATCTTAAAATGACTTAATTGTGTATATTCTAGTGAGGGGTGTAGTGTAGGATTTCCTGCAACTACAACAACTTCCATCATGGGAGGGTTCAAACGATGTTGTGCTTCCCTTGTAGGCTTTGCATCATCCTCCATACGGATCTTGTGCATACAAACGGCAGGGCTTATACCCTTGATATCGGCGATTGTCCATCCTATGGCCGTCTTGTACGTCCTTAGCAACCTTAGAAGTTTTTGCTCCTATAATTCACTAAGCTCATTAGAAACAATCACGGGTAAGTCTTCCTTGTCACTGATGAGTGCCAAATAGTGCATATTTATACACCTTTTATTGGCATTTTACTCATCTTTTGCGCTTAGAAATCGAGATATTATCCCAGCATTCTCGTGTTTTCTTTGTTTTCAAGAATAAATATTTGTATTAATTAATTTTGTGTTTTTAGGTAATAAATAAAGCTTGGAGAAACTGAGGAGCCCAAAAGAGCGAAGAATTAGAGACGAGCATCTATGGAGCGAGATAGCCAAAGCCCGCCAAGCGCACAATGGTTGCAACCTAACAAGTAGCAACTCATCTACTAGACATGGGCTTGAGCTAGACCCGACCCGCGACCCGGATCCGAGCCCATCCAACCCGAACCGTTGAGATCACACCTGGCTACATCCTACGGTCGCTGCCTCCACGCGCATCGAAGTTCGCTGCTCCCGTGCAACACCAAATCGTCCCAACTCTACCTCGGCCGTTCGAGTTCGGATCTTACCTGCTACATCCGACGCTCGCTCCGACCTTCACATCAAATCCTGATGCACCCGCTTCACATCACACCACCTATATAAGCCCCTATCACCAAAACCTAACCCTATTCTCTTCTCCTCCCCCATACCTCTTCACCCGACAGAGCAGAACTCTGCTCTTCCGCCACCTCCTTCCCTCTCCCGACAGAGCCGCCCTCACCACCTCCATCATCACCATCTCCCCGCCACGGCCCGCAACAACCACTCCTGCAACAGCCGCTCCATCTTCGCCACCTCTAGTTTTAGTTATCCCTTGCCTAGCCTCTCTCAACAACTCTAGAGGCTATGAAAGAGATAAATGGAACTAGGGTTAGGGTTCTGTGTAAGCAATCAATTAATGGAGTCGGAGACGATTGAGTAGAGCCATCACTCGATTCAGAGACGTGGGTGAGAGATTATTGAATTTAATTTCTATTTTAAAGTAAATTTAGGGTTTGATATTTTGGGGGATTATGCATGTATAAATAGAAGGTGTAATTGGATGTTTGAGGGCATGCCTGGGCTAGCCAGTGCTTCACTTAGTTTCAATTTGTGTGTTTATTTCTTTGTAATGTTTTAATTTTAATCACCAGGGTGTTTGATGAAACCCCTGATCTTCATGATAAAGCATATTTAGCTTAAACTTTAGTCTTTTTTGTGTATAACATGATAAGATTAGTAGGTAATTGAAGAAGCTAATGACCTTGTGATGAGTGCACTTGTAAGAAGACAGCTCATACTAGGGGGAGTTAGTGGATTTAGTTAGCAAAAATCTACCTTAGACCTTCAAATGAAGGCACAAGAATAGAGTTAAGCCACATTGCTCGAGCATGAGGTCGTGGTGGAACCGACCACCCGGTGTGTTGCAATCTCATTTAATTGCCTTAGTTTAGTGTCACAATTCCATCTCAGCCGTTTCGGCACAAAACAGTTATGTTACATTCCCTGAATTCAGTCAAGTAAGCCTTAGATCAACATTAGCACCACAAGTCTCTGTGGTTCGACTCGTATTTGCCCTGTGCTTCATAACAGACACCGTGCACTTGCGGTATCACTCGTAGGCTATAAAATAAACCCTTTCTCAGGCCTACCAAGTTTTTGGCGCCGTTGCCGGGGACTTGGCGCGTGCCCTGTGTTCATTGGCTCGCTTCACTGTTTTTCTTTACTACCCCTGTATATATGCATTTGCATCATAGTGTAACTTAGCTTTTCGTAGTGTAACTTAGTTCCATTGTTCTTTATTTTACTTCAGTTTTTAGTGCATATTTCATTACCTTGTGTAGCCTAGCATAATCCATGTATTTGTGCATTTGATCCATCTCATTTGCATCTTATTTTCTTTTCATCTGAGCTAGAACTTTATAAGCCTCAGTACCCTGCAGCTCAGTGTTTAATGTAACTTTTGTACCCATTCAGTCCAAAGAACTTATCCTATTGCCCTGCATATTAATCCCAGTCAGTCCAAGTTATTCTCAGGTGCATGTGGTAAGGCTGAGCCAACCCAGCTGTGCTACCCATATTACTTGCTGTGCTTGCTGCGCTGCTGAGCAAAGCCTAGAAGGCCAAGAAAAAGCGCAGGGCCTGAGTCACAAAGCTCTGAGCAAACTGCAAACTCAGGTAAGTGACTCCATGACTCCATAGAATATGTTAAACTAGCATACACCCTTGTGTGAGCCTGTGTGAAACCACCTTGCTAGCCCCTGAAGCTGCAAGTTTCTGGCTATAGCTGCTAGCTGAAAAGCCAACCCATGTATCTGCCTGTTTAAACTCTGAAGCATCATCTTTGCACACAACCTGTGCTTGGCCTGACCAGTGCATAAGTTTGCACCGCACTCAAACCAAGATCTTGTGTCATTTTGAGAATTTGTGTTTCCACGACCGGTGCGAGTTGTGCATAAACCATTCAAAGTGCATCCTTGCATTTGTGTGCACCGATCACGATCTGTGACATTTGAATATATATTGATTTGCTCTCAAACCTGTGTTGTGCAAGTTAGCCCTGTGTGTTGAGCTGCACTTAAGCCTGTGCTGTGTACTTCAGCATAGCCTGTGCTGTGTAATTACTACCAGCAATGACAAGCACCCTTGTGTGTTTAACTTTGAGAGTTTAGGTGCCAGATTGTGCTTCCCTGTATTGTATAGCAACAAAGAGCACTACTCTTAGAGTTGTGCTGTGAACACAACATGTGCACAAGCTGCTCAGGTCTCCATGTGTGTTCAATTGCAATGTTGTGCTTAGTCTGACCACACAACCCAACCACTAAGTCTTGCTCACATAGCTGGGTTACACATAACCAAGCTCAAACCCATTTAACCAACCTGCCCTGAAATCCCTGTGCTGTGAAGTGCAAGGCTGTGCTGTTGCACAAACTGAGCCTTGTACCACTGGTGGGCTGTGCAGTAGACTAAAGCCCACACACCAGGTTTTCCCTAGGCTAAGCTGCCCACTTCTGGGCTGTGCATTGACACATAACCTGGGCTCTACACACAACCAAGCCCACATAAGCCACACTGCTGGGCTTTGCAAAAACCTGAAGCCCACAACCACTAGGCCTTGCTTTGCATCTGATCCCAACTTAAGTTGAGCAGCTGGGCTAACTGAACCTGACCTAGGCTATAAACCAAGTTGTACTTTCCCACACAAACTAAATCCCAAACAAACCAAAGCCCAATAAACCTGGGCTTCCCACATAAACCAAAGCTCCCAACAAACCAAATGAAACCCAAATAAACCAAATCAATCCCAACAAAACCAAACCAGCCCAACAAACCTAAGCCCACATAAACCAAATGAAACCCAATAAACCAAATTCCCAGATAAACCAAAGCCCATTTTCATGTTCTATGTTTCTGTACATTATCTTTTGGGTTGACCCTCAACTCTTTCGATTGTTAGTAAATTTTTGTATATAATTCAGTAGGACATGTTAAATTTTTCTTTTCTTGAATCGGTTGAGTCTTCTTGTGCATATATTGTGCTAATCCGATATGATATGTTGGATTCTAGCTTTGATTAATGAAGCTCTAACCTTGCTCCCGCCGACATCCGGTAATCTCTTCCCTTTTCTCTTATCAGCATAGTTCTCATGGTATGTAACTGTTTAAATTTTTCCTATCTGTGACACATTGAGGACAATGTATGATTTAGGTTTGGGGGTGCATTTGCATTTAGAGTTTTTAGTCTTTTATTTTACCTTTTATTTTCAAAAAAAAAAAAAAAAAAAATTAAAACTCTTTTTGTAAAAACCTCCAACTTTTAGAGATTTTAGAGTCACTAGCATGCTTCTAGCTATGTTTACATAGAGATTCTGACCGAAATAACAGAACTTGGAAGTACCGGAGAACACAATCGGGTTCCTTAGTTGATTAGAGCGTTAAAGTTGGATTTAAACATACCGGAGGGCGAATTAGGTGTTGTTAGATATTCGGTAGTAGAATTGTGATCACCCATAGTGGAGACTACCCAATTTACATCAAGTGAGGCACCGACCTTCAATTTTTTTGCAACTTTCTAGAAAAGCTGTTAGAGTGTGTGTCACCGTACGTAAATTCGGGTAGGAATGGTGAGCTACCCAACTTCGCACCATTTTCAGCACTACTTTTGATCTCTTGAGTGCTAGTTTTTGTCAATCATGAGGGTGACGTTTAAAGAAGAAAACTCCTTCTAAATATCAATTTGCAGTTAGCATCACTCTCTCTCTCAATCAATGAAGACCCAATAGAAAACACATCATCGTCAGCAAGCGGAGCATCATCAGAATATTGAAAGAAAAATTTATATAGTCCAAGGTTTATATGCAACAAAACAAAGAAAAGAAAAGAAAATAGGATGAGAATTACTGAAGTTTGTGAAAAATTGAGTTTTATCGTTTTTTTATTGTAAAAAAAAAAAAAAAAAAAAAAAAAAAAACATTATTATTATTTTGTCAAGTTTTTGTAAAGTTCAGAAGTTCGTCATCACGGTTGAAGACCGAAGACCGAAGATTGAAGACGTTTCTATGGTTCTTATGAGAGAGTGATATTAATTGCCGATCGGGTGAGAAGTGAGTGAGTACTCCCACCCCTTGCTAATGGTTGATTTCCTTTCTTAGAGATCATCGAAAAAGATTCTTTTTGTCCACACTTCGTGGAGTCTCCAGATTTTATTTCGGAAGGTTATCCTTCTTACCTACAACGTGTGCGGGATTTCTCTCTTTATTCCTGCCTGCACACATGAGAGACTAAAAAAGCGATCTTTTTGAGTGCAATTATCATACAACCCTAATGGTGAGGCAGAAGTTGAGACTTATGATCACAATCGAATCCGAATTCTTTCATATGGTATGGTTACTTCTCGCTCAGCACTTAAGGATGAGAATGCGTTCTTCGATAGTTCTAACTTCTGTTACTAGCACGCAGAAACTCTATGTCCTCATAGCTTCTTGGAGGATTGAGACTCTTTTACACTCTGAAGTTGGAGAAGGTTTTGTGGGTACACCTCTGGTAAACCCTCACGAGACTACAACTCGTCCACTAGGGACACCTAGGGGTTTAAAGGCTTAGTGCATACGCTAAATGCATTCGAGAGACCTGCGACAGGGGTATAGTTAGGATTTCTTCATTTCTGTTTCACTTGAGGACAAGTAAAATTCAGGTTTGGGGGTATTTGATGAGTGCCAAATAGTGCATATTTATACACCTTTTTATTGGGATTTTACTCATCTTTTGCGCTTAGAAATCAGATATTATCCCATATTCTGTATTTTCCTTGTTTTCAAGAATAAATATTTGTATTAATTAATTTTGTGTTTTTAGGTACTAAATAAAGTCCGGAGAAACTGAGGAGCCGAAAGAGCAAAGAATTGGAGACGAGCATCTATGGAGCAGATAGCCAAAGCCCGCGCGCAAATCAGTTGCAACCCAACAAGGAAGACTTGGGCTAGAGCTACCCACGACCCGGATCCGAACCCGTTCATCCCGAGCCGTTCAGATCGCGTCTAGATACATCCTACGGTCGCTCCTTCGCTCACATCTACTTCTCGATGCTCCGCTCAACACCAGATCACTCCAAATCATGCTGAGCCGTTGAGATTTCTTCTCCTAGATCTGACGCTCGCTCCATCAGTCTCATCAAAGCTTGATGTCTCCGCCCCACAGCAAAACTACCTACCCTATACCTCTCGAGCCATACCCATTCTCTTCTCCATCTTCTCTTTCTTCACCTCTCCCGTCTCCATCAGAGAACCCAGAGCAGAGCTCTGCTCTTCCGCCACCTTCTCCCCCTCTCCACCCTATCTCCTGTCAACACCACCTCCATCATCACCTTCCTGACATCAAGCCAACAACCACAGCAACCCCTAGTTCTAGTTGTCTCTCGCAGAGCCTCTCTCATAACCCTAGAGGCTATGTGAGAGATAAATGGAACTATGGTTTCACCTAATCAAAGCAAGAGGAGTTCTGAGCACGAATTGACAAGGGAGAAGCGATTCAGGGTATGGGTTTGTTGATTTTTCGAATTAAAATAGAAATTAGGGTTTGGTATTTTGGAATTTCTCTGCATGTATAAATAGAGGATGTAGAAGTTATTTTTTTATTGATGCCCTGGATTAGCCGAGCATCCTTGTAGATTTAATTTCTGTTGTTTTAGTGTTTTAATTTAGTTGCTAAGGGTTTCAATGAGACCCTAACTCCATATTCTGTTTTTAACTATGATTGAACCATCTTGAATGCTTAATGTTATCAAATGTCTTCAATTACAAATACCCAATGCTTTTTCTCTCACAGTGTATACCAAAGCCATGGATACACTGTAGTTAGGTCACAACTGTGTTGAGTGTATTGCAGCTCAACCTTAGA
Source organism: Papaver armeniacum (assembly GCA_023531295.1). Taxonomy (NCBI): domain Eukaryota; kingdom Viridiplantae; phylum Streptophyta; class Magnoliopsida; order Ranunculales; family Papaveraceae; genus Papaver; species Papaver armeniacum. Next base: position 13,316 of record JAJJWW010017645.1, read on the forward strand.
TACAAATGCTGATTCCCTTGACTAGTTGTACTAAATTAGACAACTAGTGCTCTGGGTCGACACTTTAGCCGTTAATTGAGGCATTACAGGGAGAGATAGGTGGTGGAATTGACACCCTGCCCTTATCAATCACAGGACAACAAGAAGCTCAATTTAGTTCAACACAGAATAGGAATTTAGAGGTGGATTTGATAACCCAAGCACCCCTTTGTCAATGTTTACCTTAGTTTAGGTTCACTTCGATTCAAAATCAGGTAGTATCGGCACAAAATATCTGTTGTCACTATGTTACTCATTTAGAATTCAGTTGAAGAAGCCTTAGATCATACAAGAAGCACCCCTCGTCTCTGTGGATCGACCCGTACTTGCCGCGTCTCCGATAGACGCCGTGCACTTGCGGTTTATCACTCGTAGGCTATAAAATAAACATCTTCCGAGGCCTACCAGTCACCCAAGTACAAGTACTTTAAGTGACTTGGAAGAGGTTTCAATTCCAACTTTGGAGATTTAACAATAGAAGGCACAAGTTTTTCATCACTGCAAGGTAAAGAAGCATATGAAGTATTTTTAATTGCTGATTTTTCCGGTAATGAGTCAAGAGAACCAAGGGTTTCCTTAATCTCATCACCATACTCATAACCATCGTCAATAGGTGTGGTGAGCACGGTTTCCAAAGTATCAACACCATTCAACTCAAACATTTGTTGCGCCAATGTGTCCATCACATCAATGGAGAAACAAGAGTGGACATCACTAGGATATTTCATCGTCTCGAAAATGTTGAAACGTATTATTTCTCCATCAAACTCCATAGTTAGCGTTCCCTTGTCCACATCAATAATGGTTTTTGCCGTTTTCATGAAGGGACGCCCAAGTAGCAATGGAAGAGACGAGTCTGGTGAACCTTCATCCATCTCTAACACGCAAAAGTCAGCTGGAAATACTAATTGATTAACCTGCACAAGAACATCCTCAACAATACCCATTGGGTAGACATTAGAACGATCGGATAATTGCAACACAATTCCAGCCTTTTTAAGAGGACCAAGATCGAGTGAGTTATACATAGATGCAGGCATAACATTAACGGATGCACCTAAGTCCAACATAGCTTTGTTAAATGTGGTGTTACCAATTGTGACTGGAATGTCAAAGCTACCGGGATCCTTGCATTTCAGTGGGAGTTTGTGTTGTAAGATTGCCGAAGCATTCTCCCCCACACTTAGCACTTCATTACCTTTGAGTCTTTGCTTATTGGTACACAAGTCCTTCAACACCTTTGCATACTTTGGAACTTGCTTGATAGCATCTATGAGTGGTATGTTCACATGGATCTTCTTAAGAATGTCTAAAATCTCTTTTTCTAGTTCCGCCTTCTTGGAATTTGCAAATCTGCGAGGGAAAGGTAAAGGAGGAACATAAGTAGAAACCGGAGTTTTAGAGTTAGAAATAGGTACCTCAGAAGTTTGGGGAGAATCCTCATTTTTCTCCTCCAAAACAGGTTCCTTTGGTGTTTCCACCGTGCCCGAATCAGTAACTTCGGGTTGCACAAGTTGTGTACCACTTCTCAACATAATAGCATTGACGTCCCCTTTTGGGTTGATAGGTTGACAAGGGAGTTTCCCACCATTTTGTGCCTTCAATTGATTCAACTCAATAGCCATAGAACCAACTTGAGTTTGCAAATCCTTAACCGTACTCTCCGTTCTTTGCATAAAAGATTTCAACAACTCTTCCATATTGGACTCCATATATTGAGGTTGTTGTTGTTGTTGTTGTTGTTGATGAAATTATTGTCTCGGCTGGAATTGTTGTTGTTGAGGTTGAAATCCACTCGGATAGTTGAAGGTAGGTTGTTGAACCGCTCCTTTCTTGTTGGCATAGCTAAAATTGGGGTGATCTCTCCATCCCGGATTGTAAGTGTTAGAGTAGGGATCATACCGTCTTTGTTGATTTGGAAAGACCGCATTAGCTTGCTCGTCTTCATAAGCCTGGGAGGAAACTGGTATCACCGCGGATGCAACTTATTGCATCATTGCGGTCATGTTACCCATTTGTTGACGAAGTTTCTCGACCTCGCTCACTTCGTTTACTTTCCTAAAAAGCACATCCGAACCACAACTCAAGAACTGTTGGGAGTTTGCTTCCATGTTTTCAATCAACTCTCTAGCTTGTGCCACCGTCTTGCTCACTAGTGCACCACCACCCGCAGCGTCAAGAAGATTCATATCACTTGATTGGAGTCCTTCATAGAAGTATTGGATGATCATAGCGTCACTGAATTGGTGGTGAGGGAAGCTTGCCACCAATCTCTTGTATCGTTCCCAACATTCATATAAGGATTCTCCCATATTTTGCTTCATCCCACAAATCTCCTTTCAAATTTGAGTAGCCTTTGATGCAGGAAAATATCTCTCTAAAAAGAGTTTTTTCAGCCCATTCCATGTGGTGACACTTCTGGAAGGCAAATAGTAAAACCAATCCTTAGCACTATCCATCAAAGAGAAACGAAAAACTTTCAACATTGCACCATCCGCCTCAATATCCGCTGGAAGCATGGCCATGACAATGGTGTGGAAGTCCATAAGATGCTTTTTTGGGTCTTCATTCACCATGCCATGGAACTTTGGTAATTCTCTAAGCAACCCCGGCTTGATCTCAAAAGTAGAGTTTGTTTGAATACACCCCTGTTGTGTATCAAGCCTATGAGAAGCCAAGTCCTTGAGTGAACGATTTGCATCACCCATTGCTTCTTCTTCTTCTTCAAAAGGTGGTTCTTGTTCACCTGGAACCTCTTGTTCTAAAACTTCTTCTTCTTGCGGGAAAGTCTCTTCTTCTACTTTCAACTCTTGTTCTTTCGTTGTGTCTTGACTTGGTTGGAGTATTGTGCCTCTTCGAGTAGCTATCCCGCACCTTGGATAATTCCAATCTTTAGAAGCCAGGGATTAGGTACCTGAAAACAATTCTCGCAAACAAGTGAGAAACAAGACAAGAAAACAAAAAGCAAAGATAAAAGCATAAATTATAAAAAGAAACAAAAAACTTAATAACTAGCCGTATGCCTCCCCGGCAACGGCGCCAAAATTTGATCGTTGTCGTATGCATCAAAAATAATTCCACTTTCCTAAAGTATATGATAAGAAAGAGTTCGTTCCACAGAGAGGCAATTGTAGTTATTACGTATTCAATTTCATAAAAGTAACTGATTGGGGGGATTTCTGATTTTTATGTAAGTAATACAAGTAAATCAAAAGCAAAGTAAATTGGGGAAAGTAATCAATAGAGAAAGATATTGGTCAAGGAATTTATCTTCAATCTTAAACATGTGCTTGCATATATGATTAGAATTACAATTTAATCTCTTTATCATCAAAAGCCTAGAGTATCAAGAGAGCAAGATAATCTATTAATTTCCTAAGTTCATCAACACACACATTAGAGCTGTGTATGTGAATTCTACCTAAAGAATAACCTAACGCCTTGCAATAATTAAGTTCAATTCCTAGGAGCATTAAGTTTCAGAAATAGGCTAATCAATGCAATTGTCATACATTGCGCATAACAATTCGGACAATGGTCAAACTCTACATATGATTACAAGAGTGTATCACTACAAATGGTAATCATATCATGCTACTCGTATTCAAGGTTATCGCTCGATGAAAAACCCTAAAATAGCTATGGACAAGGATGCAAGTTCAATTAATTGGCCACTTAACTAACCAAACATCTTAGTCCTATCACAATACATCAATCATGTGATTATTAAAAACAGTAGAGATTTAAACGATAATCAAGAGAGAAAACTAATGCATTAATCAAGCACAAGTTTTAGAAATAGGACTACATCCTTAACCAATAAATAAATTGGAGTTCATCACAAAAATATTAATTGAATAAAGAGGATGAAACAAAAGCAAACCCTAGTAGCGTAAACAAAAGCGGCTCTCTCCTTAGCTCCAAAAAAAAAAACGTGATTTTCAAAGTTGTAAAAGTCTTTCCTTTAAATAGCTCTCTTGTTTCCAAAATTAGGTCTAGTCTTCAAAAGTCCATTAGATACAAATCCACCAAGCCCATATGTGAGAAAAACCCATGTAGAAAATATGCCCCAAAAACTGTCGCCAGAAAACTGGTGACTCACCGAAAATTGGTCGGAAAAGTAGTCGGTAAGTAGCTCAGGTGACCGGCAAAGTCCACCCGGTCACCGATCAAACAAGTCGATCAACCCCAGTCCCGAGTCAACTCGGAGTCAGTCAATGAGAAGTCAACTCGAGATCAATGCCGAGTCAAGCCGAGGCCATTCAAGCCAGCTTGTCTTTGATGCAAGCTATAACCTCTCGTGTTGCAATTGTGCATCACATCTCAACCAGCATCAATCAAAGAGAACACTTTTGCTAAAGCAACAACATTGAACAAAGATAAGATGAAGAAGAAAACCTGCGAGCATTCATATAAGGCATTCCTACTTCACTAAAATGTCAGCTCATTTGGATCCACAAAAGGTAACATTACAAAACTCATACTCCATTATGTTACTAACCTTCATTTGTTATTTATTGTGGTAATAAAGGGCACTTGCAATGGGGATGAAAAGTTCATGTACCCTCCATTTCCTTGCTTAACCAAAGATGCAATTATTTAAGATGCACTTTCACCAATTTTTTTGTATCAAACGGTAACTCATGCTCAATTGGCTAAGTTTGCTCCAACCTGCACCAACCTAAACATACATCTAAACCTATAAAGAACTCGGATCGTTAGCCTTCCAATTCGAACCCATCTTATCTCGACTTTGTAATCGAATCCTCAAATATAAACCAATCCATCTATGTTCTCAATTGAAGCTCGAAACCCTCATTTAAGTTTAGGTCAAACCAAATTTGGTTTCTCATTCTTTTGCGTCGTATGACTCCAAAGCACCTAGTAACTCAAAACGAAACATAAGATACATAATTTACAAGAAAACTCACAAAGAAAGCATAAACATTGATATAAATCTAGGTGTTTATCACACCTATCAGTAGTTGTTGGATAGATAGATCTAAACCCGACAAAGGAGTTTATTGGATTAAACAGAAGAGCCTTTATCTAACTCATATCACTGAGATTGAATAGAGTTATTCTGAATATAAAAGAATTATTATAATGATAGTTCGTATTAGACGATCACACAAATTTTGATTCAATATCGAAGACCATCATGAAATCATCTCAAGAGAATATACTAGACCTATAAGAAATTTTATCTACATGAATGATTTTGAACGTGTTGTAGAAGAGGATGTCTGAATACTCTAAACTCTACCGAATCCTTTGAAAAATAAAAAAAGAGGGATTTTCTTGGTTTTTATGACTCCTCTTGCGACTATCTTCTTAAATATAAAAAGCTAAATTCAAGGCCATCTCGGTGCTCTTGATAAATCAAGACGTTGGAAGAAAAAGAACAAGAAGATATCCGTGGATTGGGATATAAGGAACTAGGCTTCCACCGATGTCAAAAAGAGTAAAAGCCTAACAATTGTGTTAGAGATGCTAAGATGCAAGAGACAAGATCGCTCGACAAGGCCATCTCATAAAAGACCCGACTATAGAAAGAGAGATGCTAAGACAAGATCTGATGTTCCAAATTGGAGAAAAGTTGTTTCGTAAAGTATTCAAAAGGACAATCGTCCTAATGGTACGAAGGAGAAAGCTGTTCCTGCGAAACCCAACTCTAAATGGGTCCCGAAGTCCTCCATAGCCAAGAAGGGACCAAAAGTTAGTCACAAGAATGACTCTCAACTGTTAATTGTTGGTGACAATAATTACAAGAGTTTTCTTGAAAGACTAAAGAGAGACATCATTTCTGAAATCTCTTATACTAGTGAACGTTGTGATAATGACACTCTTCATCAAAAGTCAAATAAGAAAAACAAGATATGCAACAAGAGAAAACAAACCAAGCAAGAGGTCAAGAATGATGATTCTGTCTTAGTCACTCGTGACGAACAAGACAAGGCTCAACTTAACACAACCTAGTTGTGTTAGAATTTGAATGCTCACCTTGGTTCTCAATCTTTTTAAAGGTGAGGAAGCACATGAAAACCGAGCACATGATCTCTCGGTTATTGTATGACTAATTAACATCTTTAGGGAGATTTCTTTTCTTCTATACTCATACCTTCTCTATCTATATTTGAGATTTTGATAGAAACGGTAATTTTGAGTTTATAATGTTGATATCTACTGATCATATATGTGTATCTCTTGTTTTTACAGTTAAAACGAGCCAAAAATCACTGAATTCGGACATTGTATGCAAAAGTTATGTCTAAAACAGTTTAGTGTTGTGATCCATCACAAGTAATCACCGTAACCGGTCCTGGTGATTGGTATGAACCATCAAAAGTTTTGTAACCGGTCCTGGTGATTGGTGTGACCCATCAAAAGCAATCACCGTAACTGGTCCTGGTGATTGGTGTGATTGGTCCATACGAAGGAGTGTAAAACTGTTTTGCCCATAATTTCTTCGTCTGAACTCAGAATGACCTCATTCTTTTTGCGTTGTTTTTGTAGTTAAATTTCCTAAAATATTGAGGTAATTACAATACTTGATTCTTTGTTGAATATTTATGGTGTATTGCATTTGAGTTTATGGGATGTCTGATTTCGGTTTTCATAACCTTAATATTCGATCTCATATGATGTGAACCCTTATGGTTTGTGTGGCTTTTTGATTTAGCGGGATTAAGTTATAGCCCATGTTGGTAGGCTTTATCAAAGGATCATAAGGTGTTCCGATTGAAACTCATATGTGAAAAAGTCACAATATGTTGAATTTTTTGTTTAACATAAAAGCATATGTGTTTCGGGGTTTTCAACTTTTGCTTTTTGCATTAGTTAAAACCGATTCAACCTTTCCCTGGTAAAGGTTGCTGTTGTTGTTGTTATTTTATTCTTGCGAGAGGATGACAACATAATGGGGGAGAGTTCTAACTTGAACTTGCGTTTAATGATATATATTTATGGGGAGAAGAGGATGCGGAATCTGAGGTAACAAATTTGTTAGTTAATCGTTTTCCTGTTTAAGAACAGCTTGAGTTTATTGCCTATATTTTGCTTTTGCTTAACAAAATTCGGTACAATTAATGTTGATTCCATTATTTGTGTGTGTGTGATTCAATTATTTCCGGTTAAGAAAAACTGGTTTGATATCCATCTTTATTGTTTGGTATCAGTGGTTTTAGACTTAACGAAATTCGGTGCAATTGCTGTGCTTTAATGCCTATGTTTTTTTCAATTGCTTCCAGTTAAGAGAATTAATTGTTCAAGTCAATGTATTTGGTTTGTATGTATTGTTTATGGCTTAACAAAATACTGGATCATTTGTTTAGTCCAATTCGATTCCGGATAAGAGAAACTAAGTTCATTCTAATCTTAGTTAGGCTTATCAAAAGTAAAGGATTCAGTTATTCAAGTCTAATCGAATGCCTTGACAAGAAATATTAGTTAACTAACCTAGTATTTGTCTTTTGTCTTGTCTAAAGTGAAAGGTCTAACTTATTGTCTGAATAATTAGTGTCCGATGAGAAAAATAAAGTTAATTCTGATCTTTATTTTGGTCTTATCTAAATAAGCGATTGTATTTGTGCAATCGGTTTAGCAAGGGAACTAAGTTTCTTAGTCAATTTGTTAAACTATTAGGGAAAATTGCATCGGGCAAATGTTTCTTTGATAACATATTAAAATCAAATTACTTGTAGTTTCAGTTTTGATATTGGTTATCTAAAGTGGTATGTGAAACCTTCGTGCTTAACTCTTATAGGTTGTACAATTCTTTTAGATTGTAAGATCCTTTCGGTTTTGGTATTTGCTCGGATCTTTGTCATTTTGTGACAAAAGGGGGATAAATATATGCAGTAAACAAGTGATTTGTAATCACTAAGGAAAGGACAATTGTGCTTAAGCATTATATCTAACGAAAGAGTAAAGCATTGACTAAGGGGGAGAAACATATCATATGATATTTGTAGTTATTTGGACTACAAAGGGAAATAACAAAGATGTGCGGATTGAAAATCTACTTATCTTACCTTTAGGGGGAGTATTAGCTTTGTTATTTAAATGTCAGCAGCGGCATTTATGGATTGAATATATGCAGGGTATTGTGCTGTTGAAACTTGGAATAAAGTATGTATAATGAATTTTTATAATTTGTTTATCCATATGATTGTAAGAGTTTTGTCACTAAAATTGACAAAGGGGGAGATTGTTAGAGCATAGCTCGGTTGAACCCACCAAGCGTTGGTATGTCAAGTTTGGTTGTCATATTTTAGTGAATCAAAACTCAATTAAAAGTCGCTTGATTATATACTAGAGACAACTTCGTATAGGTTGAGCTAGAAAGATTAGGATAATGAGACATACAAGTATTACTCGAAGACTTGAAGAATGTGAAGAAGTAACAAGCTACATCGACGACATCATCCTTCCTCTTGAGGTTAGTAATATTTTGACTTGAACTGTTTCATTCCTAACGTATCTTTCAAGTCGTGCTATATTGAAAACATAACTGCGAAGCTGTGAATGATTATACTCTAGTAGACATAGTGTTAAGGAATTACAATACGAAGTATAACACTTATCTTTTGAACTTCGTATATAAGACATCGACATAATCATATGAATATTATTGTGATTATGTGTATGGGTATGGGTGAAGATTTCGTCCTAGGAAACAATGTTTTACATTTGTTTAAAGGAAGTACATTCACGAACTTGTTTTATGAATCGAAAGGGAAATCGATAGGCTTATTGGTATTGTTATTCATTGCATATCTTAAGATTACCAATATGTGTGAGTTAGTAGAACCGATCATAACTTGTTATGTATCTTGGTAAAACTAGTCACAATGCCTGACTTATGTATTGGTATGACTTTTATTAGTCGATCCTAAGTAATCACCTAAGATGGTATGATCGATATTTGTAATTGGTGTGACCGATCCTAGTAATTGGTGTGACTGATCACAAAAGAATGTGTAATCGATCCTTGTAATTGGTGTAACCGGTCCTGGTTATTGGTGTAACCGATCCTGGTAACTGGTGTGACCGATCACAAGTAATACCATGAGAATATGGTAACCGGTCCTGGTAATTGATGTAACCGGTCCCAGTAACCATATTAAGGTAGAACCAATCCTTGTGTTTGGTAGAACCGTAAACCCATGATTAATGTGTTGATTTGATCAATCACATAGTTCTTGAAATCGATGAACCGATTCTAAACTTGTTTGGAAGTGTGGTATAATCGGTTCCAAGATTGTAAATATGAAAAAGGATTTACAAAGAAATAAGATGTCGACATACTTTGAACATGTTCAGTAACTTTTATCTTTTATTGTTCAAAGATATTCCTTAATAACTCAAGGAGATCCCGGACCGAAATAAGTTGAGAATCTTTTAATTAAGGTTGTTAATTTTATATGCTTTTAATTACTAGCAATTAAAATGCATATCTCTGGAAAATAAAAATTGGTAATGTGCATTTACTAATTGGAGATTTTCTAGTAGGATTTCGGTTAATTTTGGACAGAGCATTTCCAGGAATTATGAAAACCGATTTGGACATTTATTGCATATCTTAAGAATATTTCGGTTTTGGAAATTCCTTGGTGTCCAAACTTCCTTGGTCTATAAATACCCAAGTTTGCATTTCGAGCAAAATATCCTAAGAGCCAGCAAAACTACCTTGTTGTGTTGTTACTGGTGGAGCCGTCTATTCGGAGAGGAAAGTACCCTAATTAGGCGAAATCTCTTACGACCGCTCGTTTAAAGACACGTGGGATCAAGAAGCTCTACGAGTACCGTTGGTGGGAAACTAGATAATTGCAGTATTATTAGTTTTCGATTTGATTTGATTGACTAACGGTTGTTGAACTTTGAGTGCACCTAGTTTGTTTATTCTTGAGTGTAGTTGCAGGAAATCCTACAATACACCCCTCACTATATTTTGTTAAACTAATCCATTCAATAGATAATAGATGAACGATTATGAATGTTTATTGATAACTTTCTTGAATGTTTTCACAGGAAAATGGAATTACACTTTAAGAAATTACAAATGTTTCTCTCTTTCTCTCTCCTAATGACTTACTCTCCAATCCCAAAAAGACCTCCTCACGATAGATCCACCCATCCCTTTATATAGGGTAATACATAGTGAATGACAGCTAAGCCGTCCCCTTATTTTCGGGAATGTCTCGCGAAGCGTCGCAGGCGTACAAGTATTCGTATTCGCGACACTTCTTAACTTTCGCCAGATTTCATATCTTCCTATCGTCATCCAGTGCGTCATTCATATTAATCTTCTGCGACTCACTCGCAATGTTGTTATCGGTTGCCTTTCTAATTGTTGTTGTTGTCGCGATATTCGATCCTACATCTTGCCTCTTTTTCTTGAATATTGCTTGAAGAGCGATCTTTAAGAAAAATTCGTTGTTGTAATAGTTTCGATTTTTATTGATGAAGGAACGAGCGAAAGAATACTGGACTTGAAAAGTACGTACTTGCCTCTATTCTTTGGCGAAGTTCCGAAGTTTTTAGAAGTATGTATGCAATATCATTTCTTGCCTCATGGGTTATGGAAAATAATGGATCTCGCAATCTCTTCTCGCGAGTTAAGAAAATAATTGAATCTCATATGATAAGAAAATATGTTGTGCAATACCCGAATATTACATCTTCTCGCCTCTCTTTATGTTTCCTTATGTTGTGTGATATCCGAATTCTTTGTCGCAACCGTTCATTTTCCACTAAAAATCTTCTTCAGCATAACTCCATGAATCTAGGAATGACCGTTTACACGTGCTTAAAACCATCCTTTTTACCGGTACATTTAATGTTATCCGGTCATAACACTTTCTTGCCTATTTATAGGAGAGTCTTTTATGAAGAACACTTCTTTCCTTCTATTTCATCTCCTTTATCGTCTCGTAACCGTCCTTCGCTATTCTTCTTCAATATCGTCTTCATCATCCTTCATTGTTATTTCTTATTTACTATCATTTCCATGGCATCCGTGTTTGTTAATCTTGCTAGATTCGATTGATTCTATGATTGATTGATTTTTGATTAATTTCACTTTTTGAGATTATCTTATTCTTTTTAATCTTTTTCTCGCCATTTTTGTTTCAAGAAGAACAAACCCAAAGACCAAATTCACCGTGAAGAACCCCTTCTTTCTTTGGATTCACAAATCGAAACCAAATTTTCTCAACATGAATCCACCTTGCCTCCAAAGTCCTCTTCGCAAGCTAAACATACCGTTTCTAAAAGAAAGTCTGCGAGCGATAAGGTATTTAAAGAAGCATTTACTTTTTAATAACAATATCGTTGCCTCTGTTTCTTACTTAATTCATCATTCGCAGGATGACAATACTATTGACATGACTCCCAAAAGATCTCGCCACTCTAAACCTCGTTACTCCCGATGTTCCTTTTCCTCATTTTCACCTTCTTCTTCTATTGCGAAATCATCGCCAGACAATCTTGTCACAAATGACAATATTCCTATGCCTCAACTCCTTTTAGATCAGGTTCCTCATAATAATCCTACTATAGATGAACTTATCCCTTCTCCTACCATCAATATCCCTGTCATTCCTCCAATCACTTCCTTTCCTGAAACCTCCTCTTCCCATGATGTTCCTTTGGCGAAGAATGATTCGTCTCTTTCTTCTTTACCCGAGCAAATCCCTCTTACTGCAGAGAATTTGGAAGGAATAAACGTGGCTTTCAAAGTTCTCTCAGACCTTGTGAATGATGCTAAAAAGAATTCTGTCGATCTTGTCAAGTCTGAAGTCGCGAGATTTTGAGTAAACATCTTGGTCCCGATGGGATCTCGCAAGCATCCTTAGTTCAAGAAGTTAATGTCTTTGAAAAATGATCTTCAAGCTATGATCGCTAAATGCAATAATCTCCATCTTGAAAATCAAAAATTTCACAACCTCTCACTAGATCGTGATAATCTTCGCAAGAAGAATGAAGAGTTAAAAGGTATGCTTCTTCCCCTTAAGCTCTCTTTTTTTTTTTTTTTTTTTTTTTTTTTTTTTTACAACTTAAACTTTTGTTCGCCCTTTAAGATCTAAACCAGAAACGAATAATGGAGATATATCAGTTGGAATCAACTGTTGAAGAGGTTCGAGTTGAAAGAGATGCTTGGATGGAGCAATATAACTTCTTAAATAATCTTCATACATATGCCGCATTGATCAAATAGATAATTTGTCTAAAGAAAACTTTGATTTAGTTCAAGAACAAGACTCATTAAGTAAAGACTTGTCTCGCCTTTCTTATTCTTTGACTAAGGCTAATTTGGGGTTGGAAACTTTATCGATGAGAATGAGACCCTTTCTCAGAAAAGCGATCTCATTTGAGCAAGGTCGCGACCTATTCGCAAGAATATGATGCTTGTCAAAAACTTCGTGAAGAACAAGAACAAACCATTTATACTTTGAAAAAGCAACTTGAAGAAATTCTCCGAGAGAGATAAACTTATTCAGGGCGTAATAACCTTAAGTCTAAAAGCAAACCAATTCAAAGATCAATGTTCCAAATTAGAAAAATCCAACTCTACTCTTGTGACCGAGAATTCTATACTTGTTTCGAATGAAAAGAGCTTGCGAGCTCGATTGAAAGGCCTAGTTGGAGATACATTTGATGATGCCATGGACTGTTTGGGGAATAATTTTGCAGGCTTTAATTCAAGATCTTACTTCTCGAAGGAAGGTAGTCATATTATTTGACTATCTTAATCCATTAATTATTCTAAAAATCTTTAATTATTTTTAATCTTGTGCACTTGTTTTGCAGATTCTCGAGAAGAAACTTCGCTCTACTATCTCCACCCTCTCAGATCGATTACTCTAAGATTCGCAAAGAAAATGGGTTACTCGTCGCTTCTCTTGCTCGTTCTCGCGACGTGCGTAACGAAGGTTTGATTATATGTCTTGCTGTAAAGACATAGATAGTAAGAATCGTCAAAAGGCGTTGCTTCGTCAATTCCCCCTCAAAGCTGAAGTCCTTGTGAATGAGATTTTATTGTCGAAGTGCCTTGATCCTATTCATGTTGATCCTTTGGAAGTGAGTGATGATGAGGTCCCTGATTCTCCTGACAGTGATAATGATTATGAAAGCGGCGAAGATATCGCTGATATGGAAGTTGTCAACAAAGATCCGGTTGAAAAAACTTCTGATAAAAATCCATCAGCTGGCGAAAATGAAGGAGTTGAAAACACTTCTGATGAAAATCCACCGACTGGTGAAGGTGAAGCTGATAAAAGCAATGAAAGATCCCAACCATCCTCTGTAGTTGAAAATATTGATGTAGAGAATTAAACTTTCTTTGTAATTTGTCAAAACTTCTTTTTGTTTGTAAGGATTAAGTCGTTGATCGAGTAATCCCCTGATTTTCTCCTTTTTCTCTTATTTAAGATGTTTGAACATAACCTCGCAAGCATGTTCGCTTACTGAATCTTTTGTTAAGTAAAATCATCCCAATCAGGAATTTCACTTTATTTCTTCTCATTGCGACAAGATCGCAGGCCGCCTTTACATTTTCGTGTAATGACCCATTGACCTTGCCTTATCATTTTTGATGGTCTTCTAAGTTTGACCTTCCTAATTAAAGGTCTCACTCTACCACCCTTTATTGCGACAAGGTCGCAGGACGTCTTTACACTTGCATGTAAAAACCCATTGACCTTGTCTTATCATTTTTCAAGTATTTTTGCCTCTCGCAGATATTTTTGCGACAATATGACAGGCCTAAATTTTCTTGCGAAAGTAAAGCCCCGTGACATTGTCGTCTTGCGACGAAATCGCAGGACGTCTTTACACTTGCATGTAAGGACCCATTGATCTCGTCTTACCCTCGCGTTAGTATTATTGCCTCTGCAGGATCATTGCACAAATATGACAAGCCTAAGTTTCCTTGCGAAAACAAAGCCTCGTGACATTTGCGTCTTTGGCACTTATCAGCTCCCTAATGGAGGGTGCCGCCCTTATCACCTCCCCGGTTGCCCCTTCAAGGAGGCGTACATCGGCCATACAAGGCTAGCTCCTCCCATAGGGGTCTTAACAACAACCGGTTGTTTTCGCAGCCTCTTATCCCTTATACCTATAGAGTTTATGGTTACAAGGCTGCACCCTAAGTGGAGTTTTCTTCGGGCCGAGTGCAGCATGCGCCAAGACTTGTCAAGAGTGGTAAGGAAGTTCCATGCTCCCCGCACTCTTGACTCAACCGTGTACCTCGGGCGCCTTGATCATACGCCGACTCCTTGAAAGAGGCCCTCGGTCGCCCAACCAGGGTATAACCTACATATATAGTTGGGAATCCAAGGTACCTCCTCCGGATAGGCTTTCATGGGCCCCAATTTTGCATGACCCAGTTTCGTGGGCGGTGTAACCTTTTCCCCGAGCCATGTTAAGAGATACCCCTTATATGACGCACTTTAGGTCTTACATTTGCCTCTTACGAAATGTAATTCGCGAACTAGGGTGTACGCCATAAAGGTTCGTCCCATTCATTCGATCATTTTTATTCATTCATTCGTCCGTTATGTCTTGCCATTCGCTTTGCGAGACATTCACGATATTTTGATTTGAATTTTATTGATTTTCGAGATATCTTGCATTAAAGTACTTCATCGACCCACTTTTATGGGTAATATTTCTTTAGATATAACTGCTCCACGGCTTGCCCAATCTTTGTCCCATGTCTTTACCTTCAGGATCCATCAATCTATAAGCCCCGTACCAACTACTTCTTTGATAATATAAGGTCCATCCCATTTTCTCGCCACTTGCCTCCATTTTCTCGCCGATATATCGGTGTCTCTCGTAATACCGGGTCCCTGGTTGAAATTCACGTATCTTTACACGCTTGTTATATTCTCGGCCAATCTTCGTTGATAATTCTCCATGTGTCGCAACGCCTTCTCCCTTTTCTCTTCTAATTCGTCCAACTTGATTAGAATGTTTCCGCACTAAGATTTTTCTCCCAAACTTCTTTTTTAGTTGTCGGGATCCTGACTTCTGTTGGGAGCACAGCTTCAACTCCATATGTTAAGCAAAAAGGTGACATTCCAGTAGCTTCTCTTCTTGTTGTATTGTATGCCCATACTGCACTGGGTACTTGTTCGCACCATCCTCTATTGTGTCCTTCTAACTTCTTCTTCAATATATCTGCAATTGTTTTATTTGTTGCCTCCGCTTGACCGTTAGCTTGCGGATATAGTGGAGTCGATTTCCCACATTTTATTTGAAATGCATTAAGTAACAACTCTATGTTTTGCCCTTCGAATTGTTTCCCATTATCGATACCAACTGTATGGGAATCCCAAATCTGCATATAATATTCTCGAATATGAAAGTAAAAATATCTTTATCGCGAATGTGTTGTACCGCTTTCACTTTCGCCCATTTTGTGAAATAATCCGTTGCGACAATTAAGTATCTTCTCCGCCTGTTCTGGTAAAAAAGGTCCCACGATATCTAAACCCCACTTTCCAAAAGGCCATACACTCCTAGAAGAATTTAATGGTGCCCCAGGTGCATGTATTTTCTTCCCATGTCTTTGACATTCTTCGCAGCGTCTTGACATCACTCTCGCGTCCTCATGCATATACGACGCCGTAATATCCTTGCATTTTTGCTTTATACGCTAAAGATCTTCCACCGCTATGATTTCCAAAGATCTCCGCTATGCAACATCTTCAATATGATTTCTCCCTCTTCCCTTGCTAAGCATCGAAGTGAAGGTCCATCAAAGATCGCCGATAAAGCACACCATCTCTTAATTCATAATTCGTTGCACGGCTTTTTAATTTGTGTGCTTCTAATCTATTTCTTGGTGTCTCCCCTTTCATCAAGTAGGCGTGAAGTTCTGTTCTCCAATCTTTATCGCGACATTGTGGCATGTCTTCTACTAACATTGCATCCGCTTCTTGCCCTTCTTCTTTATTAATTGATGGTGCCAAAAGTGTTTGTATTTTGATATTCCTCGCAATGGGGTCTGTCATCATGCTTGATATAAAGGCAAAAAAGCGTCATGCAGTCTGTTATTTCTCCTTGATATATGCCTCCATCTCATTTTTGGTATCTCAGGTTTGATAATTCCTCGACAAGCTTTCTATACTTTTGCAAAGATGGCTCATTTGTGGCGTATTTTCTCGTTATCCGGCGAATTGCCAACTGCGAATCACCGGGTAACCCTCACATTTTCTAGTTTCATTTCTATTGCAAATCGCAAAGCATGTATTATGGCTTCATACTCCGTTTCATTATTAGTGGATTCAAACTCCAATCTAAAAGAGAAAGCTAATTTATTGCCTTGGCGAAATCACAACAATTCCCACTCCATTACCTTCTCCATTTGATGATCCGTCTACCAATATTTCCCACCTGGTTCAGTTAACAAATCATTTGGGTCGCCATGCTCTTCTTCTACATCCATCATTTCATCCATCGCTTTCATCTTCCTCCAAAGGAAATAACGCCAAAAAATCTGCGACTACCTGTGACTTGGTTGAAGATAATATTTCATATTGGAGTTTATAATGACTTATTTGTGCATTCCACCTTTCTACTCTTCCGGATCTTTTTGAATTTTTCATTACTGATTCGATTGGTACTTTTGTTATCACCCTGACTGGTGTGCTTGAAAATATATGCGAAGCTTAAATGTTGCGTATACTAACGCTAGGATTAGCTTTTCAATCTTCGAATAATTCCTTTCTGCATTAAAAGTTTTACCGATATAGTAAATCGGTTTTTCTACTCCAAATGTCTATTCGCAGAACACCGCGCTTAACGCATGCGACGTTGTCGCGAGATATACCAACAATTCCTCTCCGGTTCTCGCTTTTTGCATAATGGATACTTCCATTAGATGTTCTTTAATTCCTCTGTAAAGCCTTTTCACATTCGTCTGTCCATTTAAATTTCGATCCCTTTCTCAAGATCTTTGAAAAATGCTTGCACTTATCAGATGATCGCGAAATGAATCTTCCTAGCGATGCTAACAACCCATTCAGCTTCTGGACATCCTTTATTGTCGCAGGTGTTGGCATATCGCGAATCGCTTTTCACTTTCTCCGGTCAACTTGTATTCCTTCCTTTGATACTATATAACCCAAAAATTTTCCCGATGCCACTCCGAAGGTACATTTTTAGGGATTTACTTTGATGTTGAATCGCCTCATCTGTTCAAAAATTTCTTTCGGTTCTTGTACATTGTTTTCTCTTTCTTACTTTTTACGAGCATATCATCTACGTATACTTCCAGTGTTTTATGTATCCATTCCGCGAACACTTCTTCTACCATTCTTTGGTACGTTGCTCCAAAGCATTTCGTAAACCAAATGGCATTTTCGTATAACAATATAACCCTCTTGGAGCGAAAAAAAGCAAGATGCTCTTGGTCTTCCTCGGCGAGAGGAATCGGTTGTAACCTTTATACCCATCCGAGATGATATTCTTTCATTTCCCGCGCCGATTCGACTAGTTGTGGGATATCCGGCAATGGAAAACTATCTTTAGGACAAGCTTTGTTTAAATCGGTGAAATCTATGCAAATCCTTATCCCCTTTTTCTTCTTTGGGACTATAACCATATTTGCTATCCATTCGGGATATTTTGTCTACTCGATGATTCCCGCATCTAGCATTTTCTCGCAATTCTTCTTCTATTTGGGGGTGATAAGTCGTTGCATTGATTTTTCTAATTCTCTCGCTTGAACGGCTTCACCCTTTTATCTATTTCCAATTTGTGACAAGCTATCGATGGATCTATACCCGGCATATCATCCATGTTCCACGCGAAGATATCCTTGTAGTCTCGCAGCAACTCTACAGTCCTTTTTTCCTCATCCGCTTCCATACTGGTCCCGATTTTCAACATTTTGGGCTCTTCATTAGTTCCGACATTCACTTCTTTCGTTTGCTCTGCCGCGACGTAACTAGCTTGCGGTTCTCTCATAGGGGTTGGTCCTTTCAACTCTTTCGCGAGTTCATTCTCTTCTCCCGAAATCTCGCTAGGTATCCCTTTTCCTTCCTTTGCTCTTATCATATAAACTCTAAATTCTTCTTCCTTTTTAACTGCTTTCGCCAGTTTTCTGCGATATTTTCGCTTCTTTGCTCGCTCTTCGTGATATTTTATTTCCATTTGAAAACATGTTCTTCCTTTATTCACATCTCCTCTAATCTCGCCGATTCCAGTTGGTGTGGGAAATTTGATACATTGATGAAATGTTGATGCTACTGCTTTTATTGCGTGTACCCATGGTCTCCCTAGTAATATATTGTATGGCGATTCCATATCTACTACACACAAGGTTACTCGTGCCTCGATGTCTCCCAACAGAATTCGTATTTTTACTTCTCCTTTAACCTTTGTTATGGATTTACCAAAACCATGGATGTTGTAGGCCGTGGGAATCATTTCTTTATCTTTATATCCCATCTTCTCGTAAGCATGATAAAACATAATATTCACCAAACTCCCCGTATCGATTAAAGTTCTATTTACTGTCCATGTTTGAGTTGCCTTTATTAATTCTTCTCCTTTGCACGCGTTTATGGTAATTACCAGTGGAGATGTGTGATTCAAATTTTCTTTGGATATTTCTGAAGCTGTGAATGTTATTCTTTGCTTTTCCCATTCTTCTAAAGGTACCGTTACCTCTCTATCTGTGATTTTCTTTCCTTCAAAATCCCGCTTGTGTATTCTTCCTTTGATATTTTCATGAAATTCATCGATCATTATCTTTGTGCCCAAATTGTACTCCATATCTTTCTCCTTTGCCTCATCTAATTTAACATTGTCTTTTTCTTTCATTTTCTTGATTTGAATGATTCTTATTGCCTTCTTTCTTTCTTCAGGTCCCTGTTTCTAGCGCCAATATGTAGTTGCAGGAAATCCTACAATACACCCCTCACTATATTTTGTTAAACTAATCCATTCAATAGATAATAGATGAACGATTATGAATGTTTATTGATAACTTTCTTGAATGTTTTCACAGGAAAATGGAATTACACTTTAAGAAATTACAAATGTTTCTCTCTTTCTCTCTCCTAATGACTTACTCTCCAATCCCAAAAAGACCTCCTCACAATAGATCCACCCATCCCTTTATATAGGGTAATACATAGTGAATGACAGCTAAGCCGTCCCCTTATTTTCGGGAATGTCTCGCGAAGCGTCGCAGGCGTACAAGTATTCGTATTCGCGACACTTCTTAACTTTCGCCAGATTTCATATCTTCCTATCGTCATCCAGTGCGTCATTCATATTAATCTTCTGCGACTTACTCGCAATGTTGTTATCGGTTGCCTTCGCGAACTGTTGTTGTCGCGATATTCTGATCCTACATTGAGAATCTTCTCTTCTGATATAATATTTACTCAAACTAGATCGAAGTGTCGACGGGATCTTTAGAACTGTTTGTAGATCTAAAGACGACTTGTGATAATCCATTGTTAACAGACTCTGTTCTGTGTGTGATTGATCATGAGAGATTCAAGTTGTTGTGTGCAGGTGTTTATTGAAGATTTAAGAAGATTTGAAGACGAAGAAGATTTCTTATTTGGGTTCATAATCTTTGGTGTGCACAAAACTTGATCGGCTGGGATCAAACTATAATCGGTTTATCTTTGATAGATTAGTTGCGTAGATCGGCATCATTATATAGGATCTTGGTAGATCCTATTTTTGATTGCGAAATCTAAACTCGGTTACTTTGGTAGTTGTTGGATAGATAGATCTAAACCCGACAAAGGAGTTTATTGGATTAAACAGAAGAGCCTTTGTCTAACTCATATCACCGAGATTGAATAGAGTTGTTAGCGAACATATTTGTTGTTCCTTTACTGTTTGGAATACGAACCAAAGGAATTGTTCCAGTGCGTGCACTTATTGAATGTCGGAAGCGCATGGATACTGAAGAAACTAGGTGAACTATAGGTTTAGTTGCTTGGTATCAACTATACGAAGTTGGTGTGATTTTGTATAGCGGCTTAATTTTGAGAGTATTCAATTCTGGACTAGGTCCCGGGGTTTTCCTTCATTTGCGGTTTCCTTGTTAACAAAATCTTGTTGTGTCATTTACTTTTGTTTTCCGCAATTATAATTGTTGTTATTACAATTTAAAGTAAATTACACAAACGTTAACTCCGTATTACTTGATAGTGATCCTATAGTGTTTCGTTAAGTCCGAAGCTATTATCAAGTAATCACACTTTGATTGTTGTATTGTCTCGATCTCGTATCCATAGACAATCACACAAAGTGTGAATACCGATTCGTTGTATTCTCTCGACTCAGTCCATAGACAATCACTTTCGGCAAGAGGACTTATAGGTGGAAAAGTTTAAGATTGTGGTATATTTGGGTACCCTCGTTTTTTCATTAAGGTTTGAGTGTGGTTACAAGCTCTTAAATGCTATGAGAGGAATGAAATCAAGCCAAATAAAGGTACAAGAACACAATCTATAAGTATTCAATACAAGTATAAGCTTTTCTCAGTTCTCTCTTAGTAATTCCGTGTCCCTCTTTGGATAAGAGGCTGAGTATTTATATCGCCTTCTCAATCAGGGATATCTTTGTTGTCTTCAGCCCCATCGAGATCTGATGGTCTTCGGTCAATCTTGTACCTTCGTTGGCCGCTAACCTTTCCATCCAAAGGGTGCCACGTCATCGAATCCACGTGAAAGAAGAACACACGCCAGCCCTCTTTACCGTTGCATTTAATGCTGAGTCGACCTCTCAGCCGCCTCTGACGTGCAGACACCTCCATGTGCACAGGCTATGATTTACGCCTCATCCATCACTGTTGATCTTCGTCTACCTCGTGATGAGATAAAGTAACTTTAAGGATGTTTGGGTGTATCGCGGGCTCATCAGTACTGCTAGGTCCACTCCGCTACCTCATATTCGACTGATGAATGGCCGTCACGTAGACAACCATTATTTGGTATTCACAATAGTAGTTGATAAGAACGAGATGATTAACTATAACTGAATCCATTATGGGTGAGAAAAGAGATAGACATAGATCAAACTTACCAAGGCTGGTACGAAATAAGACATACACAACTATGAATACCCGAAGGTAAATCAACAAAGAAAAAAAGAGAGGTGATTAGGGTTATGTTAGATTAGGATGAGATATATGCGCAGGTGGTGGACAAGAGAGGCGAAGGCAGAGCTATCTGAACAACGAAACACAGGCGATTAGGGTATTATATTAGGCTTACGGGTGGCTTTGGTTAGTTTTTCCTTTTTTTTTTTTTTTTTTTTTTTTTTCCATGGTATTGTTTTTTCTTCTTCTATTCTATTTTAATGTAAACATAGTTTAAAACTTACGAGGCTGAATACGAAGGGTGAATTTTGTTTGTCGTTGAATGATGATATGGGTTTTCTCACCGTTCAACACGGGGACTCATATGAGTTAGTGTTTTGGAGGGGAAGATGTCCAGTAATTATGGACCTAAGAGCATCTCCAATGCTAGGGGTCAAGGTCATCCTATGTGGAGGTCTTATTAACACCTTTTAGTTGTGGGTTATTTACTACATGACAAAATAAAAAGAAGATAAGACTCTTTACCTAAATTCATCTCCAATCCCCATGGTCTTATCTAGCACTTCATTGTTTAAATTTAGAGACAAAAGATGATGTGGACTTAAGACCCAAAGTCATGAAGAAAGTCTTATTTAGACTTCTCCTTTATCCCCACTTAACCATGTCATCTTTATTTATGACCTCCACCCTTGCATATTGCATTGGAAATAAAAATTTGGTGGAAAAAATCTTAAATCCCAGATGTCATGTAATTTTAAAACCTTGACCCGTTGCATTGGTGATGCTCTATTAAACTCTGAAAATGATAGATACACTTCAGATTAAGCACCGAAGAATGCACCGGTAGAGACAAAGAGAAGTAGACCCACTTCCACGCATGCTGAGAAGTTGCTAGAGACCGTCGTCCGTCGGATTTCCCCGAAGTGCATTCCTGGATCCTTTATTCGGTGTGTCTAATGTTCATTAAACTCTCGTACGATTGGGATTGGGATTGGGATTGGGATGCCCAGTCCTCGACATAACAGAATGCAACTCTCGGAGGATCTTGTTTATCCTCTCCTCTTTTCGTATTAAATAAAAAAAAACACCTGCCTACTTAGGCTAACCCCTATGGGCTAGGTTGAACTGCTAGATTAGCCAAAAAGTGTTGCAAATCAAGAAAAAAGTATGGGAAAAAAGTTAACACTACTTCTGGATACTTCTCTCTCCTAGCAGTTGCTCGCAATCCAACTATCAGCGAGATTGAAACGCTGAACTATCCAGCGCTCAAAAAGTGGTCCAAACGCTGAACTATTCAGCGTTATACGAATATTCCAGGGAATATCCCTTGGACGTTGTTCCATTCAGCTTTAACTGTGAGTGATGAATTTTGTGTTGCTTACTTGGACGAGATTTTACTATGCAAAAGGTTTCACAGAGGGACCAGCTTAACGGAGTTGGTGACCTAACTTATTACGAGCTTATCATGCTTTTGCGGTTCTGTCCACTATCTTTATGGTCATGCGTTCCTTAGAGCATCCACAACGGGAGACCAAAACTAAAATTTTGGTCCAAAAACCAGACGCAGTGGAGAAGGAGTAAAGATCAAAGACCAGACTAAAACCAAAAACCAAACCATATTTGGTCTTTAGTTTGGTTTTAGTCGGGCGTAATTTAAAGTTGCGTTTGAACGAGCGTAATTTATAGTTGCGCCTGATGGTGGGGCGGAAGTTTATACTGCGCCTGATGGTGGGGCGTAACTTTAAGTTACGCCCGAATTAAAAAAAAAAAAATGGGGCGCAACTTTAAAGTTCGCCTGATTGGGGCGCAACTTTAAAGTTGCGCCTGATGAAAATTTTTTGGTTTTTAGTCCTGCCCCGTAGCGTCGCAGCACGGAGTAAACCAATTTTTTTTGGTTTTTTTTAGTTTTTGGTCTTTGGTTTTAGTCGTATGATTGCAGTTGCTCTTAGTCCCTACATAGTGATGTCACCTTGTGTCACTAAACCTCACTGAATGACATATCACCATTTGTGCTCCTAAGAGCCGTAAACTCAAGAAGTAATCAAGATACGTACAAATAATCTTTGAAACGCTGTTCGGTTCAGCGTTGGACGCTGTACTGTTCAGCGTTTCGCTGCTAGATTCGCCATCCCATAGGGGTTAGGAGGTTGCCCTATCTGACGTGGTCACGTGGATGGCCAATCTAGCAGCTAGATATCTAGCCCATAGGACTTAGCCTGAATACTTGCTATTCATTTTCCTTCCCTCATATTTCTGCTTCCGAAGAAAAAAACACGGAAAAACAAGGAAAATGAAGATCATGGTAGCTGTTAAACGAGTAATTGATTATGCAGTAAAGATCAGAGTTAAATCAGACAAGGTAAAATTCCAAACCCAGTTTGTCGATTTGTCTCTTTGAATTGTATCTGACAGCTGAATCCTATTCTGCAGACTGGTGTTGAAATGAATAACATAAAGATGTCAATGAACCCATTTTGTGAAATTGCTTTAGAAGAAGCATTGAGGATAAAAGAATCAGGATTAGCATCAGAAGTAATTGCTGTTAGTATGGGTTCAAATCAGTGTGTTGATACACTTAGAACTGGACTTGCTATGGGAGCTGATAGAGCTATTCACGTTGATACTACTTCTACACTGTATCCTCTCTCTGTTGCAAAGATTCTTAAAGCTTTAATTGATATTGAGAAACCTGGTTTGCTTATTCTTGGGAAACAGGTTAGTTGAAAGGTATCATGAAATTCTGAAATTAGGGATTTTTGAAAATTAGGGCTTTTTGCTCATTCTTGATAACTGGTTTTTGTACAGGCTATTGATGATGACTGCAATCAAACAGGACAGATGGTGGCTGGGTTGCTTAAGTGGCCCCAAGGAACATTTGCTTCCAAGGTTTTTCTCATAATAACACTTTAGGGCACTTGCTATATTCATATGATCTGCTCTGTATAATGGAAATACAAGATTGTTACAGACTTTAGTTTATTCTTCATGGAACTATCTTTGGAATGGTGACGATGTCCGAATTAGTGTGGGAAATGTTTGGATATGGTCACATGTCAAAATGTATCATATAGATCAATATCATCATTGTATAATTGCGCCAACCTTATTATATGTGATGCTTCTTTGGTAGCTATAAGTTAAATAGGCTTATTAAATGCCTTAGATACTGATGAGTGATGAATATTGTGTGGTCATTTACAGAACAGATTCCATGAATGCTAAGAGATAATGAGCACTTTGAGAGAGTCTTTTGATTACAATAGGGCGAATCTAGCAGAACTAAACTTCATTAAATACAACCTAGTACCCCCAATTTTCAAGCAATAATTAAAAGAACTTGAATAGGCTAGAACGATAAACAAAACTAACCAAGAAGAACTATATGATGGATAAAACCTTAAAAAGCGGAAGTCCACATTTCGCTTTGTTTTATTTTTATTTCCTCTTGTATGAGTAATTTTGTTAGTTACTTGATTGTTTGTGAACACCTTATGTTGGAATTTTTGTTGCCTTCGCCATTTCTTTTCAATTTGGTTATTTCCTTGAGTTGGTACAGTGAAAGCTCTGATTTTGGTTCTCTACTATGCACGCAAATTCTGTATAAGTTGCTAAATGTAAATGATTTATTTCCTCTTGACCATGAATCACTACTGATGTTTTGATCGCTTGTCCTTAAAAGGTATGGTACATCTTGTAGATTATGCACCTACTTCTACAATTTCAGTCTTTTCCTGTAAGTTGATTCCTTTAGTGGTTTCCTTCGTCCTCTCTTATCCATAGCAGTTGCCGGGTTAATATTTTGACTGACATTATAGCATCAATCTTACTACTTTTTGATCTCTTTAGGGTTTTTATATATAGATTTCAGGTGCCCTTCTGCACTTCTTTCACTTTATTTGGTTACTATTTCATGGCCTTTGCTGCTTCCAAGTAGGTTGTAGTGGACAAAGAGAAAAAAGTAGCTAAAGTTGACAGGGAGGTTGACGGTGGTCTTGAAACTTTGTGCCTGGATCTCCCTGCAGTTATCACGTAAGTATTTCAATATCTTACCTTCTTAACACTCATAATCAAATTCTTATTTCTCAACATGATCTAATATCACACTGAACACATGTCAAGCTCTATTGGGGAACATCATAGAGTTAAAGGTTTGTTTTAGCTTTCGTTTAGTATCATTGTTCTGGCAGGTGTAGCATATACATGACAGAAAGGGTCTTCCATAGGACACAAGTCTTAGATATGCAGACTGTTTCCAACCTCTAGTAGCTTTTCATACGGTTGGAATTCATTCCGTCTCTAGCCCACCCTGACTTGCTCGGGGAAAGAGGCTCTGTTTTCGGTTTTCAGAATAGAAATTTTAATTTTCTGTGTAATTTAATACAAATAAAGAAACTAAGCTGAATGATGATAGGTCATGGCTTAAATCTGACTATTACCTTGAGGTATTCATCTAATTTGTAAAGCAAAATTAACAATCTTGAGCTGAAATCTTACGCACCTTTAAGACACAATCTCATCAAACAGACTCACTGGTGCCTGGTGGCTATAGCAAATTTAGTTTTTAGAGATGATAGTGGTATTTGGGAACAAGTTTTATGTCATCCAAGTCTCAGTCATATGTTTGCTGCGTAGCCATACATACAGATGGCTAAATTTTAAGGGTTTGACACTCGGTCCATTATATATGGACCACAATGAAAAGAAAGGCCATGTTTGATAGGAACAAAGATGGTCGGGAGTATGTTCCATATGCGACCACTGTTGTAACCTGTTTCTAATGTTATGTGGATTATTATTTTTTTCCGTTGTTCTCTTCTCAATATCTGTTCTCTTTTTCCTGTTCTTATTTCATTCATGCAGCACGGATTTAAGGTTGAACCAACCAAGATATGCTACGCTCCCTAACATTATGAAAGCTAAATCAAAAGTTATAAAGAAGGTCACTCCTGCTGAGCTGAATGTGGAAATCAAATCTGATTTAGAACTTGTACAAGTCACAGAGCCTCCCAAGAGAAAAGGTGGTGTGATTGTTTCCTCGGTGGATGAGCTCATCAACAAACTAAAGAACGAAGCTAATGTCATTTAGTCATCCCTTTTTTTTCGTGAAGTACGCCCTACCAATCTGCGTAATTAGCAAACTGAATACTCTAATTAGATAAAAGAGAAGGAACCATCAAAGTGGATGCCAAGTCTGTAAATATGTTGTCAGATTTTAATAAATGTTAAGCTTCTGTTTCCTAATATAACGGGTGTTGGCTTGGGTCAGCTCCACTCATGGCGAATGAAGCCCTACCAGTACCAGACAACGGTTTGTGCTTCTTTTAATCATGTTACTGTTGTTTGCATCAAATTGTCTCTCATGTTTAAGTGCACAAGTATGTTTTTGCAGAGGGTTTTACTTTTTGTTGACATACAAATCTTTTAGTTCACCATCCCTGGGAGAGAAGAAATTTCCCAGTTCAATCCACCGATCACTATTAATATGCAAGGAAAAAGAAAAGTTGGGTTTGAAGTTATTTTTTATTTATCTTTTTTAAGCATGAAAAGAATTTAGAATTTATCTTACTAGAAAAACGATTACACTTGGGTGTGCCATACCCATTGAGTCCTTTAATACAATTTGATTTGAAAAAGATGGGATCATATGGTCCCATATTACAAAGTTCTCAGTTAACTTCCATCTGCGGTATGATTTGCTAGTCCATTCGCCGCATGATTCTTTTATTGTAGTTTTGCTGGATATTACTTTGTGGAATTTGAAGCATTATTTGCTTGATTTCTAGAACCGTTCCAGCTATATACCATGGTGATCCAGTATCAGAGTTTATGAATCGAAGTAAGCTTCTAGAATGTTCCAAAGTGTATTTAGCCCAACGCGTAACTACCGCTTCCATGGCGCCATCAGCAAGGCCCATCTCTGCAATTAGTAAGGTGGTGATGCCTAGAGGTTGTGCCATAAAAGGAAGTTTATATAACGTGTAAACCCTGCTTCCATGGCGCCATCAGCAAGGCCCATCTCTGCAATTAGTAAGGTGGTGATGCCTATAGGTTGTGCCATAAAAGGAAGTTTATATAACGTGTAAACCCCAGGATAATACCGAACCCTCCTATCCCTGACAACCTGGTTTGGCCCCATTCAAAATCAGGACAATATACTGTCAAAACAGGGTACGAGCTGCTAATCAACACAACAACAAGTGATTCCCCCAAGGATACCCAAGACCTCACCCATGGGTAACCCATAATATGAGGCCCTTAATTAAAAGAACTTTAAATCTAGGCCCCAAGTTATTAAAAGACATTCATACCCTTATATATATTGTCAAGACCCTAATTAAATAAAATTTAAATTTAAGCCCAAAATTACTATAATAGAGTGAACATGATGTCACAACCATCTTTATCACGGACCGTCACCACCACTCCGACGACCACCACCACCTCTGACAACCGCCACCAACCGTCGTCGACCACCACCAACCACCATCAGCGGGCACCACCACCACCAACCACCACCAACCACCACCGGCCACCGCCTCCAACCAACAACATATGGATTGTGTATCTAGAAGTTACACATCCATATGGCATGAAACAGTTGCACATGGGTATGGCATGAAACTGTACACATGTGTACGCAGGAGTTACACATGGATATGACACGTGTAACCAGAAGTTACACATCAAAAAATAGACAAAAAAAAAAAAAAAAACATACAAAAAATACATGTATTACTTTAATATTCATTTACAATAATTTTTTTAGCGTGTGTAACTTCATCTGTCTAATGTAATTGAGAGTTACATATGCATCTATCTAGTGTAATTGAGAGTGTAATTGAGAGTGACACATGCATTTAACTTGTGTATTCAGCGTCAACTCCAATTCCAGCGAGACCAATACTGCAAATAAGCAATTAGCTATTATGAAGTTATCTGCAACCTGAAATATAACAACAAGCAATCATATTGTAACTAGTTAAATGAACAGTACACGCAGCAATTTCACATACATCTAACTCGTTTAACTAGCAGTTACACGTGCAACTGACTAGTGTAATTAGGAGTTGCACATTCATGTTGGAATTTAGCACCAGAAACAACCATTACTTTTGGTTAGGGTTCTACTTCTTCTTCATTTTTAACCCCAGTCATATTAGATTTCACACTGAATATATCAAAATCATCAATATCTTCCTAGTGTAATTGGTAGTTACACATGCATTTTCCTAGTGTCAGTAAGAGTTCACATGCATTTTCCTCATGTAACTAAGAGTTACAGATGTTCACAGAATGTCGAGAACTTAGAAGAGAAACAAAGTTCTTGGATTTCAGTTTTTACCTCCCTGAGTTGTGCTGCAGTATCTTGAACCTAACACCTTGCATTCCTATTTGCATTACCAGTTTTAGCACGAAAAGTTACCTGAAAAACAAAATTAAATAGCAAAAAGGCTTGCATGTTACACTTTGTAAACTATATAATATTTCAATCATTAATCATAATATTTAACCACCTACTCCAATAGCACCGCCTCTACCAAAAATCTACTGATACACATCCAAAATGTTTGTGTAATTTGTTGTTGCACATATAAAATGCATGTGTAATCAGTAGTTACACATGCATATGCATATTTAGTCATTAGTTACACATATATATATTAGCATGTGTACCTAGCATCCAACAATTACATACAAGTTTGGAGGAGCAATTATTATAAAGTTAGGACACTCACATTCCATCTGAGCGATGTAACACAATTTCTTTTGACGCCTATTTTGCATCTTACAGCCACGAGGACAATCCAAAATTGTCGAAGTCCTTACTGTTCAATCCTGCTGACCTGAAAATTAGAGTAAAACAACACAATTTAATTCAGAAATGCACTTAGATTCAGAAATGCAAAATCAATTGATGCAAAAAAAAAACTTTGTTGTTCATTTTAACATGTGTAACTAAGACTTACACATGGATATGGGTAGTGTAACTGAGAGTTACACATGCATAGTGGCATGTGTAACCAGCAGTTACACATACATAGTGGCATGTAAATCTGAAATCTCTTTATACATATAAAGCAAAAACACTAAATGTTTAACTTACAACGTCATTCCAATCTGAAAGATATACATTCCCTTAGAAAACTCAAAGTGATTACCGCCACTCTTACGGTGCTCCGACAAAATTTCTTTTTGACGCCTAATTTTGCATCTTAAAGCCAAGAGTACAATCTGAAAGTGTCGAAGTCCTAACTGTTGAATCCTGCTGACCTGGAAATTAGAATAAGAAAACACAATTTAATTCAAAAATGTACTTAGATTCAAAAATGCAAATTCAATTGATGCAAAAAACAATTTTGTTGTTCATTTTTAGCATTCATGCAGACAAGCTAAAAGGTAACTTTAATAGTTTACCAGGGTACTTCAGCCAGAGTAGATTACATTAATAATTACTAGCTTTAAGGCTTCAAGAATATAACATTAGTGCTATAACAGTTTAACACCGAGCCAACACAACTAAATTGGTTCACTCACATCATTTTCCTGACAACCAAAATTTGTTCGTTTAACATGTGTAATCAAGAGTTACACGTGCATCAGACTAGTGTAATTAGGAATTACACATGCATCTGACTTATGTAATTAAGAGTTACACATGCATATAACATGTGTAATTAGGAGCTACACATGCGTATGACTTAAATGATCGCAACAAAACATAAACATAAACACTATAAAAGATGAATTTAAGCAATGATATGCAAGAAAAATATGTCTACCTTAAGGTTCAGAATGATCTCAATCTCCATCAACTTCCACGAGCATTCAAATTCACCCACCTGTATACGAGATAGGTGTTGATGTGCCGTTATGGAAAACAATCTAGAATTATCAATAAACAAGTACAAATGTTAACCACAGTCTAGTTCAGGTACAAGTTGTTGGTGTTGAAAATCTTGATCTTTTCAATTACAGCTAGAGGTAGCACATACAATAAAGTTTTCTTTAGCACATACGTAATTAATCGGAAAAGGTGCAAACAAGACGACTGTTAAACGATAAGGATCATCTCAAGGCTTACATGTTTGTCTGCAACCTCAACAATCTTCAGGAGCTGCAATTCACGGGGACCTTTCTTTGGAACCTTGTTCCCACACTTCATAACTGCCTCCAACAGAGATACCTGCAAAAAAAATTACAAACACCAAATAGTCATCAACGAATACCACTTCATACTTAATTTAAAATCTGTCTCTGAATATCAACAAACAACCACCTACTCCAAATATACATATACAAAATGCATGTGTAATCTGTAATTACACATGACATATGCATGTGTAACCAACATTTACACATGCATATAAAACGTGTAATTAGTAGGTACACAAGTATCATTTATACATCATTTTATACACATTTACACAAAACACTACAGAAATTCGTAGCATCCAACCGAGGACATGGTAAACATACCATCAAAAGTTAAATATTCACTATTTTCTTCAAGAAAGTAAATTTAGTTTTTCCAGTCAAGGAAGCTTCCCATAGTTACTGCAAGTCTGCAACCACAACAATCACAACACTTGAGAATATTTTTACCGTAAACAATGACTCAAGAGAGATCATTTCAGTAGAAAATTTATCTTATTATATTCGTAAGAAAATTAATCTCATAATATTTGTAAAGAATTGTGTTTGTTAGTTTTCTCTTCCATCTTCAAATATGAGATCTTACTCTTAAATTTCAGTTCTAGATCATTTTGATCCAAAATAACATCAAAAAATGGTCTTGCACTGACTCTTTATTTTATCCTCTCAAAAGGGAAGATATAAAACGTGATAAGAAAATGATAGTTAATGTAAAAAATTACTACATGTGACAATTAAAATAGAAGTAAATTCTACTTCTGAAAGCATCACACTGTATCCTTTGTTCATCAAGGATATATCCAAAAATTTAACATTGCAGTCAAATTGTCATATTATTTTGTACCAGCACGTGTTCGTGAGCTTTTACATAATCCTATCGATAGCTCTTGTTGATTGGATTTTCCTACAAAAAATATGATACTTTACTAACACCTCAAGAATCTAGTTATGGATCTTGTGGTGAACCAATGCATGTTATTCTTGTCTACGTGTTCTCACTTCCCATATTAATAATCTAACGTTGAAATTAAAATTTGTACAAGCAAATGCCTCTCCATTATATTACAATGACAATCTAGTGCCTTCCTATACACTCAACTTAATGCAAACAGTATTTACATGTATGAACACAACCTTGTCTAATGAAAATAAAAACGATGTACTTACCCAATTCTGCAATTCCTGATCTAAAAACAATATCAGATTCTTCACCAACAACGGTAGCTCTGCTATAAACATTTGAAAGATAAAATTTCAATTAGATACTATTTATTGAAACCTTATCTCGTGTTGTTATATATCAGACAACTAAAGCATAAATCGAACAAAAATAAGGTTTGATAATCTCAAAATTAGAAAGAGACGAGATTAGATCGATATTATAAAGGTAACAAAGATTAAGTATATGTGATTTCGAATCTCAAATCATTTTTAGATCATAGCTAAGAATATATCTGGAAATTTTGTTCAAGATTTTTCAAAAAAAATTATATTAAAACAACAAGAGTGAGTAAATGATTGTCAATCTTAGCTCAGATTTTGAATCAAACAAGTTATACGAAAAGAATTCGAAGATTTAGGTTTTTAAAACTTAAAAAATTAGTTTTCAGAAATTTATTTTCCAAATTGAATAGCTAGAATCTCTTAATCAAATTGATATGATAGGAGAAGAACAAACTTATCTTTAAATCTCTCTGTTAATGAATCCTCAGATCCAATTGTTGATAACGAATTTGATCGACTTTTCGGCATCTGATTTTGATATCAATAGATATAGAAGAAGAAATTGATCAATCTAATCACTTTCTATAAACATCATCAATACATACAGAAACAGATATTGATGTAGCTATTCGTTTTCCGACAGCCAAAAACGACATGATCTGAAAACCCTAAAAAATATTCTCCCGAAGAGAGAGAAAATCAAAAAGGAAATGAAAGTGAAAATGAAAACCTAAAGTTGTTTACTCTAATTATATACTACGGGGTATTTTAGCCATTATAGAAAATATTGAAACTGAAAGTCTTATTGGGAAGCCCGGAATTCTAAAATTTTGGGCATAGAAATATCAAAATGTGAAAGAATGGAGTTGATAGTGAAGGATCCATTTTGTGGGGTTTTTATATGTTGAACCCATATAGTAGGGGGATTATAGTATTTTTCACTTCCCCCAATTCGACAAGTAACTCCACAACGTGGACACATACTGTGACAACCTCGGAACATACCTTGTTGTACAAAAGAATTTGGCAGGCAAACTGCCCCCCAAAATCAGACTTTCCTTGTGGAAAGTTAGTCACAAAGAATTACTAACCTTTGAGACACTACATCTCAGGAATATCATTACCAGTAGCTTATGCCCAATGTGTGGTACACATATAGAGACAGTACAACACTGCTTATTTGAGTGCCACCACGCAGCAAAAACCTGGGAAATGGTGGTTCATGTAGCATCGAATGGAAACAATGCAACGTACACTCCGTACCACAGATTGACGCTGCCACGACACCCACTACCAAATGTGATAGGGCAAGTACCAAACTCGTAGCAGCAAAACCAGGTCAGCCAATCTGGACAATAAGGACTCAGAGACAAAATGCAATATGAGTATCAGGGCTCCAAAAGATTTCAAAGAGTTTACCAGCATATCACAAGACAAGGACACGTTCACACTTTGCTGCTACACTATTTGGAATATCTGGTTGGCAAGGAATGCAAGAGTATACAAAAAAATCATTCAAACACCAAGATAGATGTTCCAAATAGCATTGATCCTAACACAGGAATATCTATGGGCAACCCAACACATCAATCGATGGCAGTCGTCGACCTCAACCAGCCAAAACCACACCACACAACAACAACCCAATAATGGATAGGCACCGACTACAAAAAGACTCATATGGGTTCGATGGATACCACCACCAGACGACTGGTTGAAGATTAATACAGACGGGGCAAGCAAAGGCAAACCATGTCAAAAACCAGACATGGAAGGGGCAGGCTGGATTTGTAGGAACTGTGAAGGCCAGACCATTATAGCAATGGCAGCACCTTTTGGAGCAACAACAACACTGGTGGCCGAGAAATGGGCTTTCCTACTGGAAACAAGAATGGGAAAAGCACGAGGTTGGAAAAAACTTTGGTTTGAAACGGACTCGATCACACTTCAAAAGCTGATCGAAAATGCTGACGCACAGGCACCATGGATCATTCGAAATATGATATCGGAAATACGACACAATCTTCAACTTCTAGAAAGCAACCAAACTTACACATATATACAGAGAAGCGAACCAGGGAGCAGATGGATTGGCAAATTTTGTGATCGAAAAACAACTACAACAATCTAGACAGGACAACACGTTCATTTGGGATAACTCATGTCCATCCTCCTTGCATGTAATTGTAATGAATGATTCTATGGGGCAACTTTACCCCAGAAAAGTTGCTTTTTAATATAATCGACTTTTCTCTCTCAAAAAAACAAAAAGAACCCCGAGATAATAAGTTGGCTTATACATGCACCCCTGCTTGTTATGCTTCTGGTTTCTTATAACCTAAATGAGCATTTTCAGAGAAGAATAAGAGGAGCTTTAGCCAGAGTAAGCCTCAACCCAGTTTTTCGGACTGTTATACTTACTCAATTATCCGTACACTGTACGGATTACTATCATGCAGACAATCCTAGTTGTATGATTTAATAACAGATAACAGCTATTATCTGCTATAACAGAATTTGTATTTTTACAGTTGTGTCGGTGAACCTCCTGTAATAGTTTTATTTTTTTGTTGAGTCAAGTTTATATAAGAGACTGAGTCCTGTATCTTGAAAACTACTTTTCATTAATGAACTGATCACCATTCTTACATGGTATCAGATACCAAAGGGGAACTTCAACTTCCTTTCCATCCTAAACCCTAACTACAAAATTCCACCATTAAACCTGCAACTTCCACCACAACAATGGTGAGAACTACTCAAACCAACATCTCTTCTTCCGCTGTTAACAACAATTCTACTCTGTTTCCACCTTGGTTTTCTTCACAATATCATCCACAATCACAATCTCTACCTTTTTCTTCTAAACCACCGCCTTTTTCCTCTCCAACTCAGTCATCTCCACCACCGTCTTCATCTCAACCACCACCACCACCGTCAACACAACAATCTTCTCCTGTAAAACCTTTACAACATACTCCTATACAGATTCCAAACTGTGTTTCAGCACAACAAACACAACATCAACAACAACACCAACAATTACCTAATTTTCTACATTCAACAACCACAACAATCTCAATTTCAATCCTCTTTTTACAATCCGTTACAATTTCATAGTAGATTTACAATTCCATTTCAGAATATCTCCAATTTTGTTTCTGGTAAACTTGATGGATCAAATTATCTTGTCAGGAAAGATCAGATCTCCTCTATTCTTATTTGTACCAATCTTTATGGTTTTGTTGATGGATCTGTTCCTCCTGAGACTCCTATGGTGATGATTAATAACATTCAGATTCCAAATCCTCGGTATCTTGAATGGTTGCAGATTGACAAGTTTGTTGGATCTTGTATCAACGCTACTGTTGATCGATCTTTTTCACCAGAACTTCTTGGTAAACAAACATCGGGAGATAAATGGCTACATCTGGAAAAGCTATTCAGTGATCAATTTCTTGCTCGAAAGTCTTTGTTACGATCTCAACTTCACTCGATAAAAAAAGGTTCATCAACAATTTATGAATTTCTTCATCAAATCAAGACGATTGGAGATTCTCTTGCAAAGATTGGTGAACCAGTTCAAGATTCAGATCTTGTCATGTACACTCTCAATGGTCTAGGCAGAGAATTTATTCACTTTGTTGCTAGTGTTCAAAATAGAGAACCTCCATTATCATTCTCTGAACTTCGCTCTCGTCTTATTAGTCATGAACAGTTTCTAAAGGAGCAAGATTCCGATGATTTCTCTTCTCTAGTTTCAGATCCAACCAACTCAGCATTCTTTGTAAAGAAACAACATCCTTCTTCACAAGCTAATTTTCGAAAACCTTCTCCTCCATTCAACTCTTTATCATCATATCCCTCTCAGACTAGAACATCTCAACCTAACACATCGTATCCTCCTGGTTTTTGAAAGACAGAGTTTAACCCTAATCAGAACCAGGTCATAGATTTTGGAGAAGTTTCTTGCCAGATATGTCACAAAGACGATCATCAAGCAAATCGATGCAGATTTCGATATTCACCTTCGCGGAATAGTTCTGCTCCTCCACAAAAGGCTTTTCTTGGTCTTGTTATGAATGTCGGCAGTACTTCTACTTCTCCTTGGTCTACTCATGAATTTGACTACAATGTTCAATTTCCTTCTGAAACTGCTTATGAATGTGGAGGATACTGGAGTCACAGCAACTCAGGACCAATTTAGATACCCGACTCAGGAGATTCTAGTCACATGACTAATGATGCATCTATCTTACAAAATCCTACTACACATTCTGGTACAGAACAAGTTATGGTTGGAGATGGTAAGTTACTTCCTATTTCATTAGTAGGTTCTTCTAAATTGTCTACATCTTCTAAGCAGTTTGATCTACAAAAAGTTCTTTATGTGCCTCATTTGCAACACAACTTAAAGTATGTGGCTCATTTTACTAAAGAAAATAATTGTGTATTTTTGTTCTATCCTTGGGGATATGAAATCAAGTCTTTGAAGAGCAATCTTATTCTTGCTAGAGGGAAGATGCAGAATGGACTCTACCCCATAATCTCTGGCCAATCTAATGGACATGCTGCTACTCAACAACCTCATTCCTCTGCATCTCAACATACAACTTTCTCTAATTTGGTTGCTTCATCCACTCTGTGGCATTCAAGACTAGGTCATCCAGCTATGAAGATTCTTAATAAACTTACTACAGCTTCTGACATCAAGATATCCACTAAACTTACTTCATCTGTTTGTGATTCTTGTCAACTAGCCAAAAATAAATGTTTTCCATTTCATGCTACTGGTAACCTTTCTAGTACTCCTTTTATGTTAGTTCATTGTGATGTTTGGGGTCCTTCCCCTGAGCAATCTCATCTGGGATATAAGTACTATATTCTCTTTGTTGATGATTGTACTAAATTTTCATGGATTTATCCAATGAAACATAAATCAGATAGTGTTCATTGTTTCAATCTGTTTAAATCTCTTGTGGAAAACCTCTTTGATGTCAAGATTAAATATTTTCAATGTGATGGTGTTTTCTAGTCGACCCGGTACTTGCTACTGGAAAAGACTTTGGATTTTTGATTTCGGTGCTCTTGAACTCATCAAAGGATCATTTAAAGAGTTACTTGATATCAGTGGTATTGCATTAACAATATCATGTCCACATCTTCACCAGCAAAATGGCTCTGCAGAGAGAAAACACAGACATGGGCAATACTTTATCCTTTCATGCTTCCCTTCCTAAGAAGTTTCGGTTTGATTCATTCCTAGCAGCTGTATTTCTTATTAATAGACTTCCAAGTAAAATTCTGCAGTACAAGTCTCCTTTTGAAGCCTTATATAAGACAAAACCAGATTACTCTTTTTTCAAAGTTTATGGTTGCTTGTGTTACCCCAACTTAGTGGCTTATAGAAAAGACAAGCTAAGTCCTAAGTCAGCTGCTTGTGTCTTTCTGGGCTATAGTATCCATCATAAGGGTTACGGATGTATGGATTTAAAATCTTACAGGATTTATGTAACTACTCATGTAGTTTTTGATGAAACTAAATTCCCTTTTGCTACTTCATCTACTTTAGTTTCTTCACCAATGTCAGAACTACCTGCTGATACTTATGCTATATCATCTACTTCTACTTCTTCTTAAGAACAAGATTTGAATGGTGATACTTCAGCAGTTACTTCAACAACTACATCTGGTGATTCTCTTGCTTCATCTTCAGAGACAACTAATCATCCTTCTTCTGGTATGCATACCAGATCTAAATCAGGTATTCATGTCCCTAAACATTTGTCTAAAGATTTTGTAGCAAATAGTTCACTAAAACATCATGTACCTGTTGTTTTAACAACTCTGCTTAAACCTCATCCTGAACCAAAGACTTTTAAAGAATCTAGTAAACTCCCTGTTTGGGTTAATGCAATGAAAAATGAGTATACAGCTCTACATGAAAACAATACATTTTTTCATGTTCCTTATCATCCTTCCATGAATGTTCTTGGCTGTAAGTGGGTCTATAAGACTAAACTTAATTCAGATGGGACTATAGAGAGACATAAAGCAAGATCAGTTGCTAAGGGTTATCATCAAGTAGATGGGATTGATTTTGAGGAGACATTTATCCCTGTTGTTAAAGCTACTACTATTAGATGTGTTCTTACTTTAGCTCTTTCACAAAAATGGAGTATGAGACAACTTGATGTTAGCAATGCCTTCTTACATGGCAATCTGTCAAAAAATGTGTACATGGAGCAACCACCAGGCTTTGTTGACCCTGATCATCCTACACATGTATGCCATCTTCAAAAATCATTATATGGACTTAAACAGGCTCCTAGAGCCTGGTATGAGAGATTCAGTGGTTATCTTCTTAAATTTGGTTTTACTAATTCAATCTGTGATGCTTCTATGTTCATATATCACAAGAATTCTGAAAGAATGATTCTATTAGTTTATGTGAATGATATCATTCTTGTTGGTACTTCAGAATCATTACTTGCTTCTTTTATCTCATCTCTCAAGACTGAATTTGCTATGAAAAATCTTGGACCCTTACACTATTTCCTAGGCATTGAAGCCAAATAAATTGCTTCTTACTCAGAAAAAATATTCTATTGATCTGCTTAGAAAGCATGACTTATTAGGTTGTAAACCATGCAAAACTCCAGTGGCATCTGGTCCAATAGTTTCAGCATATGATGGGGTTTTGTTGAAAGATGCAACATCTTATAGAAGTTTGGTAGGTGGTCTTCAATACTTAACACTTACCATACCAGACATTAGCTTTGTAGTAAACTATGTGAGTCAATTCATGCATTGTCCTACAGATACTCATCTACAACTTGCAAAAAGGATTCAGATATGTTAAAGGGTCTCTTGGTCAAGGTATTACTCTCAGTGGTACTGGAAATTGCTCTAAACTTGTTGCTTACTGTGATAGTGATTGAGCTAGTTGTCCTGACACACGAAAGTCTACTTCAGGCTATTGTGTATTTATTGGGGGAAATCTGGTTTCTTGGTCTTCCAAAAAGCAACATACTATATCTCGTTCTTCTACATAGACTAAATATAGGGGACTGGCTAATGCAGCAGCTAAAATATTGTGGCTATCGTACTTGTTTGAAGAACTTTTTGTCAACTTATCTATATCTTGCAAGTTATAATGTGACAATCTTGGTGCTGGCAGCTTAACTGAAAATCCAATATTTCATGCTCGCACTAAACATATTGAGGTGGATTACCATATGATTCGATATTTAGTAAAATCTGGTTTTCTGCGCGTTTCTTATGTTCACACACTCAGTCAGATTGCTGATTTGTTTACCAAAGGATTGTCCAAGTCCCAGTTTAGCTTACTGAAGAACAAACTGATGCATGCTGTACGTGCATCTGTTTGAGGGGGGGGTGATAGACTTACTCAAGTATCCGTACACTTTACGGATTATTGTCATGCAGACAATCCTAGCCGTAGGATTTAATAACAGATAACAGTTGTTATCTGCTGTAACAGAATCTGTATTTTTACAGTTGTGTCAGTGAACCTCCTGTAATAGTTTTATTTTTCTGTTGAGTCAAGTCTATATAAGAGACTGAGTCCTGTATCTTGAAAACTACATTTCATTAATGAAATGATCACCATTCTTACACGGATACTTATCTGAAATCCACGTGTAAATAATTATTGTGGATACCATTTCACATATGTACTATAGGTCGTTGGGTGATCATACCACTTACCTAAGTTCGGAATATCTCACGTGAACACTTTTCGAGGCTTAGGGTTTCAAAAAAAAAAACTCATATCTTTTGGTGGTCAAAGATGGCGAATCCACCTCCTTCAAACCCCAGTTCGTCAAATGATGGTGGTTTATCATTAGCATTTGTTTTAAAAGCTATAAACAGACTATGTTTCAGGAAAAGTTGATCTATGTACTCCGCCAGTACCAAGAAAAGATCAATTAGGTGAGTACCCATATATTGATATCCCTGATTCGTTTCATAATGCTTCTACATATCAATGGGAATTCATTCTTATTAGTAGACTAGATTTTCTGGAGTTAAAATTGAATGTTGAAAATGTTAAACAAATATTTTGATGGAACAGTAGGGATTAACATCAAAGTTTCAATAGATCCATATGAGTATCAGTTTATTTACGATCAAGCTATAGAATAAAATGATGAAGAAAAACGAAGAATTTGGAGATATTGAGCATGGTTCATTAATAACAACCTCCATTTACTTAGGATTGGTTGCAAAATTTGATTGCGAGAATCAAAGAGTTACGCATTCTTCTATTTGGTGAAGTTCCTGATCTCATATAGAATTCTGCGACAAAAAATCTTATTTCAATTAGTAAATTCAACCCTATGAAGACTAGTTAAAGTTGATGGCAAAATCTTAAATCATGAATATTGGCATTTTGCTAGTGTCTTTGTTGACATTGATTTTTCTAAGTAAGTTCCTGATCAATTTTGTGTTACTGATTGGGAAAGGGGGTTTTGGAAACCTGTTGAAATCATTATGAGATTGTAGGGCACATGATCTCTGAATGTAAAATAATTCGTATAACATTAAAGGTTAAAGATGCTAACGAAGAGAAAGATCTTGGCAATAAAATAGAATCTCTCGAGAATCTTAAAAATCAAGAGTGGAGGGTTAAACAGCTTAATGACATTGAACTTAGGGCTGAGGAATTATCCCAATCCAAGTCATTTTTCTTTAATAATGTTGTGGAAGTTTTGAAAGATAGAGGTAGTACTGCAACAATACACTACTAGATCAAAAAAAAAAAGATACAGAAATGGGCATTGGTTCAACAGAAAGAATAAGAATGAGAGTACTGTAGTAAAAATAGTTATCTGTGTTGCTAACCAAGTTATTGAGGAAATTTCCATAAAAGTTGTTAATGAAATCCCAAGTAATGTTGTTAATTCTGCAAATTTTGGTTTATTTCAAAGGAACTCGTTGGTCTGATTAATCTGAGGAGGAAGGTGGGATTTCTTTCATAAAAAATAAGGAATAAAAATGGATCTCCTCTCAGAAATTAGCGATAACTGCTAGTGCTGGTATTAATATGGTTTATTAGGTTAGCTATGTATGAAGATCATAATGAATATGATGACTACTGTGACGGACCGGAAAATCTCGCCTTTACCGTCGAGCTGTGCATGCCGAAACTCCTCCATGCGCCACTCTATCGCATAGAACGGGCAGTAAAGCTTCGCTTCTCATCATAAAAATTCATTGATTTACCTTTCCAGACATGCTTTGCAAGCATCATACTTTTAACATAGTTTCCACGCGTAACTTCACGCCGCTACATATTAGGCTTGTGTAGCTGAGGGTACATAGTCTTAAGGACCATTGGTGATGTATTTTGTAGGCATCACAATCTCGTAAGCGTTGTCCAGGCATAAGCCATGCCATGGGCTTGCACTTAGGCCATTGCAATCCTATTTTCATCTTCCTTACTTCGCTTCGACGGTGAAATGGATGCATGCACTGGTCTTTCTCGTGCCAAGGGTGCATCAATGGGCTCAAGCCATCCTTGACTTGCATCATCCTTGTGATAAAAGTGGGGATTATGAAACCTCCACTGACTTGCAATCTGGTTAGATTCCTTTCCTGACCATGCCCAATCCGCAATCGGTACATGCCAACATCAAATGACTTGATAGGCAGTGTGAACATCCAATTAATGAACTACAATTATCTCATCAAGTGTTTTGCAATCATCTTCCAATTAGATAATATGAGAAACAAGATGTTGGATGACAAATGCAATGTGTTACGGCTTCCTAC
Organism: Papaver armeniacum; assembly: GCA_023531295.1. Lineage (NCBI taxonomy): Eukaryota > Viridiplantae > Streptophyta > Magnoliopsida > Ranunculales > Papaveraceae > Papaver > Papaver armeniacum. The sequence continues at coordinate 54,612 of JAJJWW010017645.1, forward strand.
GTACGTAACTTGTATCTTGAAGGGATCAAGCACATACCGTAGTTCATAAGCATTGGAATTAGCAACCAAAACCAACTAGTGTTGCAAGGTCAAATTTCAAGCAAATCCTCAAAGGATTTTCACAAGATATGCATAGCTGATTCCACCCCGATCCTGCATATGCATTCACTTATTCGGGACATACAAATTGGTGCAACATTTCCCTTTCCTTAAAAATTCATCAAAATAATATATTCTTGGTTTGGCGACACAACAAAAATGATGCCTACACATCATGAATCTCTCTCGAGTACGCAACACGACATAATGATGCTTTCACATCATATATTCTTTATCGGCTAAGCTTTGTATAGCTCAAAGATGCATTTTGCCTTTATACACCTTCAACCGACACCCTTTACCTATATATGTCATATTAATATATTCATAAATCAGAATTTGGGAGTTGATGGACACCCATGACCACCCAATTCGTTTTGGGTGTAATATTCGGTGTAATCAACATTATTGATGCTTCATTCGATGAACAACATAGAGAAATATTGTATTTGGTAAGAGACTAGCATAATGATGCCATAATGTTTTAATTCCAAGCTTATGTACCATTTTTACGAAGTGTGTATCACAAATTCGAGTTGATGCATTTCTCCTAGCAATGCATCACTGAGTACGCGCCATTGCCAAATGGTGACTTCCGCTACAAGATGTATCACTTGTACGAAGTGTGCATCATAAGCCTGAAGAGATGCCATCTAGAGTACTCAATACGGTCCCGAGATGGAGTTTCATCTCGTGTAATGACGTCATCCTAGAGTACACGTCATATGAAAATTATGGGGTGTCATAACTATCTAGCATTTTATCATCGTCGGTATAGGAGAACATGGTTATAGAAAATACTTCGGGTAGAGTGGCATAGTTTACCCATATGATAGTTTTTGGCTTGTCTTTCAATCTAAGAACAAAAATGCTTTTTGAAATCAGTTTTAGTGATCTTTCTCCCCAGAAAAAATGAAGGGTTAAGTCGATTTTTTTAGTCGTGCCCAAGTGTAATTGTTAAAACCCAGACAACCTATACCCAAGAGTGATCGGAACAAGGATATTTATTGGGATGGACCCCTGACTTTGAGGCTAAGAGATAAACCCTCCAAGATACAATACATCTCGAGGATTACAATTGTTAAGTTACAACTCCATTATACGGTCTTGGTCATTTCGGCTATGGATCTTTCCTTGAGACCCATAAATGCCGTATGTATATAAAGGTATTCACAATTGAGCTGTACTGAATCATGAGGGGTATGTCCTCATGATTCCTATAACTATAACCCTTGGGTGTAGTTATAATCAGTGTAAACGAAGATGACTCATTGTAATTTTTATAATAAGTATACACGCAAAGGTGAGCTAACTAACATAGATTTTAGGTTGTAACATTGTTCCTCTTCCATTAGCATACCTGGGAAAATCCATTGGGGTTGGTGTAAGGAACATCTCAATCTGCAATGAGGTATTTAACACAATAGAGTAAATACGAGAAACTAAATTTCTAGTGCTAAATTTTATTTATGTCTTCTTGAAATTGCACATAGATGTGTTTTTAATCCTCCATGTATAATACACCGATTTATAAAAACAAGATATATATTTTTTTGTATATGAGTGTGCGCGGGCTCGCAATAGTTTATCACATGTTCTTCGAAGAGCATGTATGATTTCTTTCCATGCGGTAAATATTTATCTTATTTTTTATTAGATTTTTTTGTTCTAAAATATAAAATTACCGACCTATATGATTAGTCCCAATACTTTTATGCACTCGAAAACTTTAAGATAATTATGTAGTACTTAATAAAAATATGAAGGAAGTGGTATTAGACAAAAAAACATCGAGCAGTGGCGATTTCTTGACCATGTTCGTGTCATCTTGACTTTTCTAGAGTTTAGTTTCCATTGTCGTTTGAGTTCGATTTTTCTCAAGATGGATTAGTTGGCATCAAGATTTCTGTGTTCCCAATTCAGTATATCGCATTTTGATTGTTTTTTTTTAATCTCCTTGAATAAGGTAATTTTTTTTCTCTCAAATGCTATTAGTTTGTTCCCACTCGATCCATTTGAATTTCTGTGTGTCAGGGGCCTGTTTTTCTTTGTTATTTTTTTATTAGGTTTTCACTGAAGTCCTCAATTAGACTTTCAATACGTTTGGGGGTTTTCTCATATAATTTTAGTTGGGCATTTTCTAAGCTTTGAGCTTCTTTGGTTCCCTGCTTGATCTGTGGGTTTATTTTTATTTTTCCATTTGTGGGTTTTTTTAGAATGGACAGACAACTTCTTACTCTCCCCCCCCGGCCTTTTCATTTTAATTTCCATTTTATCGGGTAATGGAACTTCTCATGGGAGACTCTTTTGTGATACCTAAAAGATCTTCCTCCAATTTAGTTATTTCAGCAGCTCAAATAAATGCCCCGCCTTCTCTTTTTCTGAAAGGAGAGCTTCCAGCCATTAAGCTAACCAATAATATGTATAAGAAAGGTGTGAACCAGGGGAAATCCTTCCTTATTGGAATATTGTATTTAAACAAGATTAGGTTATAATAAGCAAGGGACCTTTTGTGTTATCAATGAAACTTTGAACGTGAAGTCATGCTTATTCCTATGGGAAGAAAATTCTTTGCTATTAAGATCAATAACGAATAATATTACATAACGACAGGTTTTGGAGGATCTTGGAAGAGGTGGCTAATCTATATCTGCAAGTTAGAGATTAGGGACCAAAATTCCGTCGGGGGTTTGTTTCGTAAAGATAGTTCCGGAATTCTCCGGAATGTAACTTGGGTGTTTCCTAAGTTGTGTGGTTTCCTAGTTTGAGCTGTTTAGATTTTCTAATTAAGGTAAGGGATTATCTTTAGCAGTTATGAGACTTGGGAAGCAATGATGTAACTACTATATAAGAGGACTTGTATGGTGAAGGGAAATCATCCTCTTGACAAGGGGTGAGGGTCACAACCGTTGTAGTAAACTTAGGTGAGAAGAGTGACTTGTACAAAAAGCGGGTATGTGGTAGGAGCTTAAAAGTGTTTTCCTACGTTAACTGCAAGTGCACAGTGCCTAATGGAGGCAGTGGCAAGTACAGGTCGATCCACAGGGAAATGGGGTGTTGTATAGTTGATCTAGTGCTTTACTAAATTGATTTCTAGGAGTGTGTAACACAAGGGGGTTTTGTTGCCGATACGGCTAGATGATTTTCAAGTGATACGAAATAGAAAACAAGAATGCAAATTAAAGAACACTAGGGCAGTTGAATCCACCACCTAATCTTAGCTAAGTCAGTCCAATTTCAATAATGTTCTTATCCCTTGTAATGGATACCGGACAAGATGCAAGTCTGCCGTTTATCCAGGGTCTCAATGGATGGCTTATTATCAACTAAGGCAACTAACTAACCCCTAGTATTAGCTGTCTTGTCACAGTACAACTAATCACAGATCAATTTCATTACTTAGATGATTAAACCTATCCTAAGGTGGATATTCTAATCGCAATTAGGGTATCTTTCCAAAGCACTAATTGTCTTCTCAGGGCACAATTAGTCTAAGGATCAATAACAGTCAATGAAGCATGAATTGCAACACATACAACATAGAAGTAATCTGACTACAATGGATACATGGCATACACTGTGAAAGTAACATCTTTGAAGTGTTCAGATTATATTTACCCTAAACATTATAGCACAATAAGAACAATATCAAAAATGAACCAAACTTAGCAGTTGATTATGGGTTTCATCTAAACCCTAGCAAATTAAACTAGAACATCAAATGACCAATTAAACACAAATTAAATTGAATTGGTGCTCTGGCTAGTCCAGGCATGAGTTTCTCCATCACACTACCTCTTCTATTTATACATGCAAAGACAAACCCTAATTCACTTCTACTTGGGAAATAAATGAATACCCTCTCACCCAAAGTCGCTGAACTGTCCTCTCCTCTGTGAATTCGGATCTGAAATGATGGTTCCCTCCTGTTGACAAAACCCTAACCCTAGTTCTTCCTATCTCAAACTTAGCCTCTAGGTAAGAAGCTATGAGAGAGATAGAGAGCAATTAGGAGGTGAAGGTGGTGCGGCTGTTGTTGTCAGGGTAAGGAGATGATGGAGGTGGTGAGGTGGTGGCTCTGCCATGGTATGGTCGGGGAAAGGGGAAGTATGGGAGATCTCTCTGGTGTTGTCGGGTGGAGGAAGAGAAAGAGAAGAGAAAGAGAATGGGGTGTGTTTGGTTTGGGTGAAGATATAGGTGGTTGTGGTGTGAAGCGGGAGCAGCAAAGTTTGATGTGTAGGGTGGAGCGACCGTAGGATGAAGATGGATGAAATCTGACGGCTCGGAAGGGACGGGCTCGGATCCGGGTCGTGGGTCGGGTCTTGGACTGTTCAAGCCCATGTCTTGTAAATGGGTTGCTCCTTGTTGGGTTGCAACTGATGCGCTCGCGGGCTCTGCTCCATAGACGCTTGCCTCCAATTTTCTGCTCTTTTGGCTCCTCAATTTCTCCGAACTTTATTTACAACCTAAAAATACAAAATTAATTAGTACAAATTTTTATTCTTGAAAACAAAGAAAATACAGAATTTGGGATAATATCTGATTTCTGAGCACAAAAGATGAGTTAAATGCTAATAAATAGATGTAGAAATATGCAATAATTGGCACTCATCAAATACCCCCAAACCTGAATTTTACTTGTCCTCAAGTGAAACAGAAATTAAGAAATCCTAACTATACCACTGTCGCGGGTCTCTCGAATGCATTTAGCGTATGCACTAAGCCTTTAAACCCCTAGGTGTCCCTAGTGGACGAGTTGTAGTCTCGTGAGGGTTTACCAGAGGTGTACCCACAAAACCTTCTCCAACTTCGAGTGTAAAAGAGTCTCAAGCATCCAAGGAGCTATGAGGACATAAAGTTTCGCATGCTAGTAACAAGAAGTTAGAACTACCAAAAACGCATTCTCATCCTTAAGTCCGAGCGAGAAATAACCATACCATATGAAAGAATTCGGATTCGATTGTGATCATAAGCCTCGACTTCGCCTCACCATTAGGGTTTTATGATAATTGCACTCAAAAAGATCGCTTTTTTAGTCTCTCATGTGTGCAGCGGGAATAAAGAGAGAAATCCCGCACACGTTGAAGGTGAGAAGGATAACCTTCCGAAATAATTTGGAGACTCCACGAGTTGTGGACAAAAAGAATCTTTTTCGATGATCTCTAAGAAAGGAAATCAACCATTAGCAAGGATGGGAGTACTCACTTACCTTCTCACCCGATCGGCAATTAATATCACTCTCTCAGCATCCATAGAAACGTCTTCAATCTTCGGTCTTCGGTCTTCAACTGTTGATGATGAACTTCTGAACTTCACAAAAACTTGACAAACCTTTTTTTTTACATGAAATGAAAATAACAATAAAACAATAAAACTTGTATTGTCTTGATTTCATAAACTTCATTAATTCTCATCCTATTTTCTTTTCTTTTCTTTGTTGCACGTAAACCTTGGACTATTTCAACTTTTCTTCAAATATTTCGATGATGCTCCGCTTGCTGACGATGATATGTTTCTATGAATCTGTTGATGTTGTTGAGAGGGAGAGAGAGTGATGCTAACTGCAAATCGATATTTAGAAGGAGTTTTCATCTTTAAACGTCACCCTCATGATTGACAAAGTTAGCACTCAAGAGATCAAAAATAGTGCTGAAAGTGGTGCGAAGTTGGGCAGCTCACCATTCCTACCCGGAATTGACGTACGGTGACACACACTCTAACAACTTTTCTAGAAAGTCACAAAAACTGAAGGTCGGTGCCTCGCTTGATGTAAAATGGGTAGTCTCCACTATGGGTGATCACAATTCTACTACCGAATATCTATACAGCACCTAATTCGCCCTCAAGTATGGTTAAATCCATCTTTAACGCTCTAATCAACTAAGAAACCCGATTGTGTTCTCCAGTACTTCCAAGTTCTGTTATTTCGGTCAGACTCTCTATGTAAACATAGCTAAAAGCATGCTAGTGACTCTAAGATCTCTAAAAGTTGGAGGTTTTTATTTACAAAGAGTTTTTTGAATATTTTTGAATTTTTTGATTTTTTTTTTTTTTGATTTTTTTTTTTGATTTTTTTTTTTTTGAAAATAAAGACTAAAAACTCTATATGCAAATGCACCCCCAAACCTAAATCAAACATTGTCCTCAATGTGTCAACAGATGATAAAATTTTAAACAGTCACATACCAAGAGAACTATGCTGATAAGAGAAAAGGGAAGAGATTACCGGTATGTCGGCGGGAGCAAGGTTAGAGCTTCATTAGTCAAGGCTAGAATCCAACATTCTCAGCTAAGATCATATTGGATTAGCATAATATATGCGCAAGAAGACTCAACCGATTCAAGATAGAAAATTTAACAAGTCCTACTGGATTATATACAATGAAAATTCACCATACACCAACAATCTAAAGAGTTGAGGATCAACCCAAAAGACGGTATGCAGAGACATCAACAGTCTTACACAAATATAACATGAGAGTACAAGTAAGATTGCACAAGTGAATGATTTTCCCCCAAACCTAAACTTGTCAACAGATGTGTTTGTGAGCACAAATTCTTGCAAATTTAAAGGTACATCATGCACAAGGTCTAACTCAAAATGAGTCTTACTAAGAACAGGCAGATATACACATTCCAACTGTGGCTCCTTGATGTAGTTTTACAGTGGTAAGTAGAGTATCGTTCGCTCGGACTATTTTGAAGATTGGTTTTAGACTTAATAAGCAAAATACTAGAAATAACGAAAAGGTTTTAACAAAGTTGAGAGATACTGGGACTTAGGATTCCACCAAACTCATGTTCTATGGTTCAATTATTAATTCTTTGACAATTATAGCTCCAAAAATAATAGTTATTGACTCTAAATCTTTGCCAAGGTAGATTTTATAAAACATTAATTGTAAATGGTAAGCATGGATTATCAAAACACCTAAGCTAAGCATAACCCATCAAACTAAATCACAACTAATTAATTTAAAATCATAATTCAAATTATATTAATGCAAAAGTCGTAAAAAGAATTAAATAAAGTTACCACAGTGATGAGAATTGGCTTCCTCCGTCATCCCAGCGATGGGGTTTAGCTCCTCATATCAAAAACACGCACAAAATAATAATCCATAGCTCAAAAAGGTATTTTATTGAAGAAATTGTATTAAACAGAGATTTGCAACGCTGTAATAGTGTTACAAGCGTCACCGTTACAAGTTTTTAGACTGTCGAAGAACGATAGTTGTTTGACTCTGTCGCTGAATTTAAGTCTGCTTCCGCAAGTCTGTTCTTCGTGTTTTTCGTGTTCTTCAGAACGACACTTCTGAAGTGTCGTCTGCAACTCTTTTCTTCTCCTTCTCTGCTGCTGCTGCAACTCCTCCTGCAGCGTGATTTATCGCCTCTGCTTCACCCCAAACTCTCCGTATGACTTGGATATCTCCTCTGGCCTCTCGTACAACCTTTATATAGCCAACAGATGATGTTATTTCCTTTCTTTTCTTTTCTTTTTTTCTTTGCTGCCAAGTTAAGTTAATACCTTCTTTAACTTCTGTACGTGTCATGGGATCTCAAAACTTCCTCTAAACTCGATACATATTATTCAGATAAGAATATATTCCCTCTTTTATCTCAGAATTCCCAAATATTCTTCCAAACCCGATAATATTCGCACCCGTGAACTTCACACCTCTGTTTCTTCTAACACGATCATGCTAGCCCAACTCTGTTGATTTAAAGGCCTGTACTAGACCTGTTAATCCAAAACAGGTCCAGCCCAATGAATTCTGGCGTTTGAATCTCATTAAACACATCCCAAATTCCGAACCCTAAACTCTGTCCTCGCTGGAAATATTTTCCCGCCAAATTGCATCTTTTGAAATGTTGAAGAAGGGATGCCCCCTAACAAGAGTAGGGGTGCAAATAGTACATGCACTGGGGGTTACCCCTTAGTAATTTGGGTACCCCTTATCCATTTTCGGGTTCCCTTTAGCAATTCTTCTGAGGTGTAATTATGACTTTTCTGGGGAGTCTCCAAAGATACTTCGGGGTGCCTGTAGTGCGTCTTCTGGGTGCCTTTAGTAATTTTCTCCCACGAGCGCAAAAACCACTTTTCGAGCCAAATTCGCCGCAAAAGCTTATTTCTCCAAAAACACCTACAAAGACATAAAATACCAAAATAAGCGCAAAATCGAGTACTAACATTACAGAGAATTGAGACTAATATAGACACATAAATGCGTCTATCAAATACCCCCAAACTTATTATTTGCTAGTCCCGAGCAAATCAAATCTACAAAATAAAATTCTAACTCACTGTCGCAGGCATCGTCGATTGCATTTAGCGTATGCAATAAGCCTTTAAACCCCTAGGTGGCCCTAGTGGCCGAGTTATAGTCTCGGGAGGGTTTACAAGAGATATACCCACAAAACCTTTACTCCAGACCCTAACTATTTACGCAGAACCTTGGAAGGCACTAAAGAATCTCCTTGGTTGGCATACTTATTGACTACAGGAGGAAGTACCCTGATGCGAAATTCCAATTGTTGTACACGAGTTTGCACTCAAGCATACTAAAATTCATATATAAGTCACGGAGCTCTACTCAGATAGTTTCTGGATATCATAACCGGAGTCGACCAATCACATGGATAGAGTAAGAAATGGATATAGAAAAACGTAGATGGTTTTGATGTTGACTAAGTGAACGGTGTTTCTCATATCTGTCTGAAGGCCACTGCCAAAACGAACCTATCCTAATGAGATATTGGTCTGGACTAATATCAACACATTGGCATATACAAGGGAACCAATGGTCGATAATCCTAACTCTAGGTCAACACAACTGGCATATACAAGGGTTCCAGTGGTCGACTTTATTGAATTTATTCCGGTTGGTCAGATGGTCTGGTCTCAACTTTTTTTTTTTTTTTTTTTTTTTTTTCAATCACTCTATTTCACCCTAGCAGTGGTAACAACTTGAATCGTGAGCCCCACCTAATCACTTAGATAAACATATTTTAAAGAAAACAAACAAAAAATAGAAGTGAAAAGGATTCAACGAGATATGGCGAAACTACCATGTTTTTTCTTTAATTCTAACACCGAGCTCGTGCTTTTATGAATAGACTCTTTAGATGTTTCCATCTAATCAGATTGGTTCCTCAACTCCTACAGCCAAAATGCTTCCATCCACTTAGATTGGTTAGTGCCATCCTTAATAAACACAAATTTCTAGGCTCTGGAGTTTATTTATTGCAACTAAAAAGTTTCTCCCATACCCCCAAACTTAAATCTAACATTGTCCTCAATGTTCTAAAGATGAAATTAAAAGCATGAACAAGGAGAAAATGTTACCATTTGAAGCAAAAGAGTTAAGGAAAGATATTACCGTGTTGCATGAGCATGGGTTACCTCCCAAGAAGTGCTAAATTTAAAGTCTTCAGCCAGACGTCAAATACCACAAAATGGTTAATTACCTTTCATATCATATATCAATAGTCGAAACAACTGTGGGTCAACAAAGTCAAATAAAATTGCCACAATGATTAGACAACTGCACCAAATCAGAAAAATTAATAGACAAAGCACATCCTCATCCAAAGTTTCCTGCAAGACAACTGGGTTTTTTTGTGGTGCCCACTTGGGCTTCATATGAGTGTCTTGACAAACAGATTTTTCTGAACTATGGGTTTCTAGTTGCTGGATTTCCTCTTGGACAGTATCAGGAGGGTCAGGTTGAGGAGTCGGAAGAGACTCAGGAAATACCTCATGTATACTAGGCTCGATTCCCAAGTTAGGGACTTCTACTAGGGATATTTGACCATCACTACCCCCAAACTTAGAGTAATCAGTATTCTCAGACAAACCTCTAACTATTGCTTGAATTTCCGGATCCTCGGAGTCTTTAAAATACTCAAGAGCTTCTTCTAGATCATTACCCCCAAACTTAGGGTCAACATTACTCTCCGTAAGGCCTAGCACTATGGCTTGAATTTGTGGTCTGTAGAGTCTTTAAAGTACTCGAGAGCTTCTTCTAGTTCAAAAGTTTGGTCACCTAACTGACTTAAGAGAATTGTCTCATCAAATTCATCTAAGGAATCACCAAATAAAGTGTCATCCCAATTATCCTGAATTAGATCCTGAACTAAAGTGCTAATCATATTCACTTCCTCTAATTCAGAAGGTTGTCTAGTAACATTGAATACATTTAGTTCAGTGGTCATATTACCAAAGGATATGTTCATAAGCCCGGTCCTACAGTTGATTATAGCATTAGATGTGGCTAAAAATGGGAGACCTAAAATCACCGGTATTTGAGCACTAGGTTCCTGAACAGGTTGAGTGTCTAAAACAACAAAATCCACTGGATAAATAAATTTATCAACCTCAATCAGTACATCCTCTATAACACCACGAGGGACTTTGACAGACCTATCAGCTAACTGTAGGGTCATTTTAGTCGGTTTCAACTCACCAAGACCTAGCTGGGTGTACACATGGTACGGGAGTAGGTTAACACTAGCTCCTAAGTAAAGTAATGCTTTATCAACCATGTGGTTACCAATCGTACAAGATATGGTGGGGCATCCAGGGTCTTTATACTTAGGGGTTGTTTGGTTCAGAAGGATTGAACTTACCTGACCAGCTAAAAAGGCTTTCTTATGGACATTAAGCTTACGCTTTCGAGTACAAAGATCCTTAAGAAACTTGGCATAAGCAGGCATTTTCCTAATTGCTTCTAATAAAAGAATATTTATGTTTACCTGCTTAAAAATCTCCATTATTTCGTTGAAAGTCGACTCTCTCTTAGTTGGAACTAACAACTGTGGATATGGGGCTCTGGGCACAAAATGAGACCTTTCGGGAACCACATGGGCATCACTAGAAATTTTATCAGTCTCTTCAGCTAATGGTTCCTTCTGGGGCTCATCTTGAGAACTAGAATGGGAACTAGAAGGTGGATCTATAGTGTGTCCACTATTAGGCATGGCTACCTTATTGTCTACCGTTTTACCACTCCTAAGGGTTGTTACAGAGTTCACATAATTGAACTCTTTCTCTCTAGAGGATACTTCATGAATTGCTCTAGTGTTGGGTAGTGGTTGACTGGGTGACTTGCCTCTCTCTCTTTCGCTCAAAAGCTCTGCAATTATACTAACCTGATTTTTTAGCTCTGAAATAGCCTGAGAGTTTTCCTGTAAACCTTTCTCAACTGTTTGCTTAAACTCTGCATTGTTATGAGACAAGATGGTTAGAGACTCTTCTAAGCTCATGATTTTTTTATCCGACAGGTTCTGATACGGATCTGTCCCTAAATGGTTCTTAGTATACCCAAAACCTGAGGAATCCTGAAAATTACTAGACTGGCCTTGACTCTGGCCCTTAGACCAAGAGAAATTCGGGTGGTTTCTCCAACCAGGGTTATAGGTATCAGAATATGGATCAAATCTCTGATGGTTTTCAAACCTAGAGTTGTTATAAAGAGCATGGGCTTGCTCTTCGTATCTAGCTTGGTGTGACCCTTGATTCATTTCTAAGGCTTCTAGACGCCTAAGAATGTCTGACCCATAATCAACTCTATCGATCCTATGGATAGGATTTCTAGGTATTTCTGGTTCTCTCATTGAAGCCCATTGCCTAGTTTTCTCGGCTAACTCGATGAATTCGTCGAAACATTCATCTGGGTCTTGATGGGTAAATTCTCCACCACTAATTGTTTCTACCTGCATACGGGTTTCACTATCAAGGCCCTCATATAAAATTTGGGCCATATGGGCTTTTTCAAAGCCGTGATGTGGACACTGGTATAACAATTCACTAAACCTTTCTATATAATCATGAAGTTTTTCACCTATTTTCTCGCTTAAAGGTTTGGATAGACCGCCGAGCAGATGCGGTCTTATGGTGTGGGTAGAATTTCTTAACAAATGCCTCTACAAGACCATCCCAGGTGGTAATTGTTTTAGAAGGAATAAAATGATACCACTCTTTGGATTTATCATAGAGAGAGAAGTGAAACAAACGTAACCTAAGCACATCTTTGGAGACATTCGGATAGTTCATTGTGTCACAAATCATTTCAAAGTCTCTTATGTGGGTATACGGGTTCTCATTCTCTAACCCCCTAAACTTACGTAGCATGCCAATAGTCTCAGGTCTTATATCAAGCTGGACCGTAGAAGCTGGTAGAACTACACCTGGGTCACGCACTACCCTAGACGGGTTCAAACGATCCCTAAGAGTTTTTACTGGGACCTCATCATCCTTTTTCTCAGCCATTTTGGCAAAAATAGAAGTATTAAAGATATTTTCCTCACCGTGAGAAGAACGTCCAAAAATAGGACTTTCTAGATTAAGGTAGTCGAGATTCTTGTTTCCTAAAATATCACTCCTAGGTTTTTCACGCATAAACCGTCTTAGAGCGTCTCTCTTACGTTATGGCATACAAGAATTCAACAAAATGTGCATATGCAAATGCTGGGCTAACTAATTTAGGTACGCTTGGGTTACCTACAGCGAAATATACCCAAAGGTACGAGGCTGAGGTTTGTGGACTTTCAGCTGGTAACTCCCATAAGGCCCAAGGCACGGGTTCAGCTTACTAATCCACTAGTTTTCCTAAATTCGGTAGTCTGACGAGATGCAATTGGTGTGTGCAGTGTTTTTTTTTTTTTTTTTATAAAAATAAAGTACTAAAATAAACACAAACAATATATACAAGTCCAAAAATAAGGAATAAAGAAACTAACAAAAATAAGAGGTCCAAAAAAAATAAAATCTTCGGCTTTCTCCTTTTATGGCAAGTCCAACTTTTCAACTTCCGTTTCAAGCAAAACCTACACAACAAAAACAAAAATACCAAAGACGTAAAATAGAACAAAAGAATAATCTAAAAAAAATAAAAATAAAATATATACAAAACCTAAAACCTAAACCTAATTACAAGTCCGTGTCGGCGGCGCCAAAAACTGATGTAGTTTTACAGTGGTAAGTAGAGTATCGTTCGCTCGGACTATTTTGAAGATTGGTTTTAGACTTAATAAGCAAAATACTAGAAATAACGAAAAGGTTTTAACAAAGTTGAGAGATACTGGGACTTAGGATTCCACCAAACTCATGTTCTATGGTTCAATTATTAATTCTTTGACAATTATAGCTCCAAAAATAATAGTTATTGACTCTAAATCTTTGCCAAGGTAGATTTTATAAAACATTAATTGTAAATGGTAAGCATAGATTATCAAAACACCTAAACTAAGCATAACCCATCAAACTAAATCACAACTAATTAATTTAAAATCATAATTCAAATTATATTAATGCAAAAGTCGTAAAAAGAATTAAATAAAGTTACCATAGTGATGAGAATTGGCTTCCTCCGTCATCCCAGCGATGGGGTTTAGCTCCTCATATCAAAAACACGCACAAAATAATAATCCATAGCTCAAAAAGGTGTTTTATTGAAGAAATTGTATTAAACAGAGATTTGCAACGCTGTAATAGTGTTACAAGCGTCACTGTTACAAGTTTTTAGACTGTCGAAGAACGATAGTTGTTTGACTCTGTCGTTGAATTTAAGTTTGCTGTCGCGAGTCTGTTCTTCGTGTTCTTCAGAACAACACTTCTGAAGTGTCGTCTGCAACTCTTTTCTTCTCCTTCTCTGCTGCTGCTGCAACTCCTCCTGCAGCGTGATTTATCGCCTCTGCTTCACCCCAAACTCTCCGTATGACTTGGATATCTCCTCTGGCCTCTCGTACAACCTTTATATAGCCAACAGATGATGTTATTTCCTTTCTTTTATTTTCTTTTTTTCTTTGCTGCCAAGTTAAGTTAATACCTTCTTTAACTTCTGTACGTGTCATGGGATCTCAAAACTTCCTCTAAACTCGACACATATTATTCAGATAAGAATATATTCCCTCTTTTATCTCAGAATTCCCAAATATTCTTCCAAACCCGATAATATTCGCACCCGTGAACTCCACACCTCTGTTTCTTCTAACACGATCATGCTAGCCCAACTCTGTTGATTTAAAGGCCTGTACTAGACCTGTTAATCCAAAACAGGTCCAGCCCAATGAATTCTGGCGTTTGAATCTTGATGCGTGTCGTAGGTGCAATCAAATTAATTCAATATTTCCACTCAATTAAAAATAATATAATGGAAGTCAAGTTCGTTCCCACGAGGAGCAAGAGATCTTAGTTGTAAAAGTTGTCACAAAAGGGGGGTGTAAAAAGCAAAATAAAAATAAACAAAGCAATTGAAATCGAAAGTTGAAAGATGAAAGCAATATGAGAGACAAGATCAAGGAATCCTTCTTCGTTGCAAAACAATGATTAAAGTTATGTTCTTTTCTACTTGTTATTAGTCACAGATTATCACCAACCGTAGGATAGCAGGTCCGCTTAGCTAGCCCCAAAATCCCTAATTTCACTGAGTAACGTGTCCGCTTAGTTATCGATTCTATTCAAAAGAACCACCTTGAGGTCCGCTTACAAGATGTAATTCCCGAGAATGCATTAAGATTTATGAATTTAGGTTTAGTACTAGTAGTTAAACTCGGTTCGCTTGGTTCACTTTCTAGCGTTGTTTCTACACACAATTGCTCCACGGAATCCCTCCGCAAGGTCTCGTGTTTTCTACTTGTGTAAAGTGTCGAGAACGATTACGTATTCCCTAACTTATACTAGATATAGATCAATTAACAAATCAATTTAGCGTGCACTCCAAACAATCTATCAATCAATCATGAATGTCTTTAAGATCACTCCTATTAGTAAAAACAATCGATAATCATGTGAAAAATCTCAAGATAGAATTAAAAACAAAAACTCAAATCATGTTAAGAACTAGGAATTCATCCTCAATCAATAAAATTAGCTACTCATGTTAAAAGTTCACACAAAGAATAAGAAAAGAAAAGAATTGTGTGTGTAGAGATGTGTAAAGATGTGTATAGAAGTTGTAGAAAACTTCTCTATTTATAGGCTTCAATATTCTCCAAATCTTCTAAGGAGTAGAATCCTTTTCCTTTTGCAATTCAATTTCCAATTCCAAGCTTTTCTCAACTCTTCCACCTTCTCTTTCCAAATTTGAGTCCAATTCTCCATCCAATTCCTAGCCCAAGTCTTCACACCCATGAGAGAAGTCCATAGAAAATTCTGGAATTTTGCTCGCCGGAAAACTGGGATTATGGCCGGAATTTGGCCGGAAAACGTCGCCGCCGGCCACCTGAAAATTTCCCCGTCAAGAGAATATTCGACGGAATATTCCGTCAGTCCACCGTTAGGACTAACGGTCAAACTAGTCAACTGTTAGTCAACCGTCAGTCAACCGGGTCAAGGGAATAAGGAGTCAGACACTGAGTCAGCAGCGAGTCAGCTGATTAGGTGGCTGACTCGTCTTACTCAGCTGTGCTGGATCGGCTGGATCGGCTGGATCGGTCATCTTGGCTCAGGCCATTGCACAGGCCTGATCTGTGCTGCACCAGGATGGTGCATCACCACTTCAATTCCAGCCATTAAGGCTATACACCCCGCAACCACCATGGCATTCATTCCCATCTTTCTTTTCGGTCCTCGATTATACAAATTCAGCTACTCTTCCTCATTGAAACTACTTCCCCTAGCTCCAAACAAAAACATTTGTTGCAGCCATCGAGACCCATGGCATCCACTCCACCTGCAATATGAGCTCAAGCTCAGCATACAGCTGCTCTCAGTTCATACCCCCAATGCCTACAGCTCTGCAATCCTTGCTTCCCTGCCAAACTTCTTAGCTTCCACCAGGTGCTTCCTTGTCTCAGACTCACAAATCCATTGTTCTTTCCTGCATTCACAATTACCACCATCTGCAACAACAGCTACCACTGCGCTCCACAAGCTCAGCTGCATCTCTCAACTCTTATATCCCAGCAAAGCTACAGACCCGTTTGCTCCATCACAGTTCACAATTCCCTACAATCTCAGCTCATTTCAGCTCAACCTATCTGCTCTTTCTCATCTGTTGGTTTCAAAAACCCACAGATCCCCTTTTAGAACTCCACCCATTGTTGAATTGTAAGCAGCAGTACCTTTGCTCAAAACCCATTCTCTTCACTGATTTCTTGCCCTTACCATACAGTCAACAACAACGCCAAGCTTCTCAGCCATCTTGTAATTCCAACAACTCCATCACTGTAACACCAAGTAAACTCAGAGCCTGCAACTACCTGCCCTGTAACTCCCATTGTACTTTGCAGCATCAGCTCCACTGTTCTGTATCTAGACCACCTGCACTAACCACAATGAACTCCACTACCAGCTTCATCCTGCAAAACTATCAATCACAGACCAGCTTCACTGGCAGCTGCAATTCCTTCTCAAACTCATATTCTCATTAAATTCAAACACACACCCATTCCCCAGCTCTTGAATCCCACAGCATCAGTTCTTCCATCACCACTGTTGTGAATCTGCTCCTACCCCCCTGTTCTTCAATCACAGACTCGACTCGAACCCAGCTGCTTTCTGAGGTTTCTAATCGAACCTCTTTTCTTCCCTGGAATCATCATTAGCAGCTCGTTCTCCGTCTCTCATTGATCAGCAGCATCAATTTCTCAATCACCTCACAGCTCAACCTCAATCTCATACCGTCATTTGTTCTTCTCCAAAGAATCACCACCTTCTTTGCAACCGAACCCAATCTTTGATTTTATCTCTGATTTCCTCTTCTCTGAATTAATTGCAGCATCGATTCTCAGCTCGACCTCATACCCATCTCATTTGATCTCTAATTCACTGAGCTTCCATGGTTTTCTTCTCTCAATCATGGCACAACCTCTCGATCTCTCTGTGTTCTTCGATCTTCAACAGCGAAACCCATCTCTTCCGTCTTCAATTTTTTCTCGATTAACAGCAGCCATGACTGCTCGATTAGTTTCAGGTGGAAGAATGATTGAAGAGAAATAACTCTTTCTCGATTTAGGTTTAAGTTAAATGGGGCGGGTATGGATCCGGGTATGGGTCTACGGGTTTAGGGTGTGGGTGGATTCAGACACCCACCATTAGTACACCCAAAATGTGCTATTTTCACTCCCTTCTTTTGGATAAGGGACACCTCTTTGACCTCCCCTTAACCTTGGCTGGGCTCCATATAGTATTCCCTCCTTCGTGAAATGACAATTTTACCCTTTTGCTCAAATTGAGTGATTTCTTCTTCTTTTCCTCCGTGCGACTCCAAAGTAACTATAAAACTCAAAACAAGCGTAAAATACATAATTTACAAGAAAAATAGCAAAGAAAGCATAAACTACTAGATAGTAAATTAGGTGTATTCTACACCTATCAAATTCCCCCACACTTAGACTTTGCTAGTCCTCGAGCAAATCAAACTAAAAACTCACAACTTCAAAGCGTTCAAGCGTCACAAGCATCCAAAGAGTTATGGGGACATAGAATTTCTGCATGCTAGTAATAAGAAGTTAGAAGTACTAAAGAACATATTCTCATTCTTAAATGTTGAGTGAGAAATAACCACACCATAATGAGAGAACGCGTGTTTGAGAAACGATCAATAAGCATTTCGCCTCGACTTCTGCCTCACCAAATAAGATTTTATGATAATTGCACTCAAAAAGACAGACTTTTTATGGTTCTCACATGTGTGTGCAGGTAGGAATGAAGAGAGAATTCCTGCAACACGTTGAATGGTGGGAAGGACAACTTCCGAAATATTTTTAAAAACCCACATCTTTTAATATTTTGAAAAACCATTTTTCTGACGATCTCTAAGAAAGGAAATCAACCATTATTATTGAGGATGAGATTACTTACTCACCTTCACATTCGATCGCCAATTATGATAACACCACTCTCACGGCATCCAATAGAAACGTCTTCCGCTCCTCGTCTTTAACTTCTTGGTCTTCGGTTTCAACTATTGATGATAAACCCTTGAATTTCACAAATCCTTAACAATTTGTAACTCTTTTACCTTAAAAATCCTTGTCGCTTGAAACTTTCTTATAGATTTTCCTTCCCCACGGCTTATTAACAAAACAAATATTTCTCTTGTTTTTCTCTCTCTTTTTTTTTTCTTTTCTTTTCTTTTTTCATTTTTTTTTTTTTTTTTTTTGAAATTCACAAGAGAAATTAAATACAAAATAAACCATGGCCGTGGAAGAAGTATTTTACCGCTTGATTCTTCACAACTTGTATCGTCTTGAAATCATAAACTTCAAAAATTTTCACCTTTTATTTTTCTTCGCTTTCATGAATAAGCCTTCATACTTGGATATAAAATTACCTCATTGTATTGTAAGTCTTCAACATATATGTAAAAATCCGCTCTTTTGTATGTTGCTTTTACTTGAATTTGAAATTTGCTCTTTTTCTTGTTCCGTTGCTTATAAACCTTAAATTTTTCCAACTTTCCTTGTAGATTTTGGTGTCGCTCCTTGTTGATGATGAATGTGTTTCTATGGATCCGTTGTTGTCGAGAGAGAGAATGGTGCTAACTGCAAATCGAACTACAAGAAGGAAGCTTTCATCCATGGACGTCACCCTCATGATTGACAAAATTAGCACTCAAGAGATCAAAGAGTAGTGCTTCTATTGGTGGGAGGTTGGGTAGCTCACCATTCTACCCGGAATTTACGTACGGTGACACACACTCAAAAGAAGCTCTTTAGTAGATGGAAAATTTCTGGTCGGTGCCTCTCATGATATGAATACGGGTAGTCTCCACTAATGATTGATCAGCAACTCTAATAACGCACTTCTCCCTGCACCAAATTCGCATCACCGACATGATTAAATCCATTATTTAACACTCTAACAAACAAGAAATCCGAATGTAGTTCTCTAACATTTCCAAGTTCAATTATGTCGGTCAAAATCTCTATGTAAACATACCTAGAAGTATGCTAGTGACTCTAAAATCTTTAAAAGTTGGAATTTTTAAGTAAAACTTTTTTTTTTTTTTTTTTTTTTAATTTTTTTTTGTAATTTTTGTTTTAAAAACATGCTTAACCACTCCCCCACACTTAAACCTTACATTGTCCTCA
Organism: Papaver armeniacum; assembly: GCA_023531295.1. Taxonomy (NCBI): domain Eukaryota; kingdom Viridiplantae; phylum Streptophyta; class Magnoliopsida; order Ranunculales; family Papaveraceae; genus Papaver; species Papaver armeniacum. The sequence goes on from JAJJWW010017645.1 coordinate 73,749, forward strand.
ATGTAATTGAATCCTCCTAGTAAAGTCAAGATGGGAAATTTTAACATGATAAGAAACAAGAAAAAGAAATAACAAAAAGCAAAAAGAATAAGAAATACAAAACCTATGGGTTGCCTCCCATTAAGCGCTTGTTTTAAAGTCGACGGCCCGACTTAGCTCTTGCAAGATTCATTCCCCATAAACCAACAATCGGAAAATTTGAGGATCCACCCATAATACCTGTTTTGCAAACAATAACTCCATACAAATATTAGCACAAGAAAATAATAATGAAATTATCGTTCGATAGAAATTTCCCCCACACTTATTCTCGTCCACACTCGGAAGTGTATAAAGAACATAGAATTTGGGAATTTCCATGTATTCCTCTTGGCAAACCTGCATAGTGTTAGCATCAAGTGTTTCCAATGGTGGGTATTTAGAAACAAAATCATCCAAAAATACTTTCGAAGCACATACATTCAAACCAATAAGAGGTAAAGGAGAAGAATCAATATGCAAAGGGTTAGACAAACCTTGCACAATCTCTTGTATTATAGAATCCTCTTCATCCTTAAAAAATTCAAGTGAAATACTTACCTCTTGTATATCGTGGTCCTCTATTAAACCTTGCAACCATTCTTCGTCGTTTTCTACCTTAACCAAAGTCTCGGTATCATTAAAATCATTCGCAAGTTCAATTGGGTCTTCCACAAAATCAATGAATGTGGTTTCATCCTCTAGCATCATCTCTTCAACATTCTCATCATCGGAATCGGGCCATTCTTCCCTCATATAATCTTCCTCGGTATAAATTGTAAGATCTTCTTGTGAGGGTGTTACTTCGTTTACAACAATAGGTAAGTGATACCCAATCTCCTCCTTTTGAATAGGTGAAGGATCGTTATTATGATCCGGAGTTGGAATAACTTCCTCATTGTCGGAACACTCATACACTTCCGCGGACTCCCATCTTTCCTTAAGAAAGTTTTGCCAAGCAATAAATGCATCTTCCTCAAGCTCTTCCTTTTGAATAGGTGATTGATCATTATTAAGATCAAGGCTCGAGTAATCTACACTAGCGTCATCAAAAGTCTCCAAAGGTTTGTTAATTTGTTCGTATATTTTCTCCGAATTCCTTTGAATTTCTCGATGTGATTCTTGCATCTTTTGTTGAAGATCCCCAATCATGGCCAACATCTTATCTGCAAAACTAGAGAATTTCTGATCATAAACACTATCCTCCCATCCTTGTGATTGTCCACTTACATACCCGTCATAAGGTTGTTGATATGTATGAGAATATCCATAAGGTTCTGTAGGAAATTGATCATAGCCAAAAGATTGGTTTTGATTATATCCTAAGGATGGTTGGAAGTTGTCATAATGTTGAGGTTGAAAACCATATTGATTGTTGTAATATGCTTGCTCTTGTCCACCGTACATGGAAAATCGGCACCTGAAATAAGATTCAAAAACCAAGTTAGATACGGAATAGAATCCAACAAAGCAAGAATAAACCAAAAAGAAAAATAAAAACAACTAAAATCATCCGCTGCTCCCCGGCAACGGCGCCAAAATTTGATGCGTGTCGTAGGTGCAATCAAATTAATTCAATATTTCCACTCAATTAAAAATAATATAATGGAAGTCAAGTTCGTTCCCACGAGGAGCAAGAGATCTTAGTTGTAAAAGTTGTCACAAAAGGGGGGTGTAAAAAGCAAAATAAAAATAAACAAAGCAATTGAAATCGAAAGTTGAAAGATGAAAGCAATATGAGAGACAAGATCAAGGAATCCTTCTTCGTTACAAAACAATGATTAAAGTTATGTTCTTTTCTACTTGTTATTAGTCACAGATTATCACCAACCGTAGGATAGCAGGTCCGCTTAGCTAGCCCCAAAATCCCTAATTTCACTGAGTAACAGGTCCGCTTAGTTATCAGATTCTATTCAAAAGAACCACCTTGAGGTCCGCTTACAAGATGTAATTCCCGAATGCATTAAGATTTATGAATTTAGGTTTAGTACTAGTAGTTAAACTCGGTTCGCTTGGTTCACTTTCTAGCGTTGTTTCTACACACAATTGCTCCACGGAATCCCTCCGCAAGGTCTCGTGTTTTCTACTTGTGTAAAGTGTCGAGAACGATTACGTATTCCCTAACTTATACTAGATATAGATCAATTAACAAATCAATTTAGCGTGCACTCCAAACAATCTATCAATCAATCATGAATGTCTTTAAGATCACTCCTATTAGTAAAAACAATCGATAATCATGTGAAAAATCTCAAGATAGAATTAAAAACAAAAACTCAAATCATGTTAAGAACTAGGAATTCATCCTCAATCAATAAAATTAGCTACTCATGTTAAAAGTTCACACAAAGAATAAGAAAAGAAAAGAATTGTGTGTGTAGAGATGTGTAAAGATGTGTATAGAAGTTGTAGAAAACTTCTCTATTTATAGGCTTCAATATTCTCCAAATCTTCTAAGGAGTAGAATCCTTTTCCTTTTGCAATTCAATTTCCAATTCCAAGCTTTTCTCAACTCTTCCACCTTCTCTTTCCAAATTTGAGTCCAATTCTCCATCCAATTCCTAGCCCAAGTCTTCACACCCATGAGAGAAGTCCATAGAAAATTCTGGAATTTTGCTCGCGGAAAATCGGGATTATGGCCGGAATTTGGCCGGAAACGTCGCCACGGCCACCTGAAAATTTCTCCGTCAAGAGAATATTCGACGGAATATTCCGTCAGTCCACCGTTAGGACTAACGGTCAAACTAGTCAACTGTTAGTCAACCGTCAGTCAACCGGGTCAAGGGAATAAGGAGTCAGACACTGAGTCAGCAGCGAGTCAGCTGATTAGGTGGATGACTCGTCTTACTCAGCTGTGCTGGATCGGCTGGATCGGTCATCTTGGCTCAGGCCATTGCACAGGCCTGATCTGTGCTGCACCAGGATGGTGCATCACCACTTCAATTCCAGCCATTAAGGCTATACACCCTGCAACCACCATGGCATTCATTCCCATCTTTCTTTTCAGTCCTCAGTTATACAAATTCAGCTACTCTTCCTCATTGAAACTACTTCCCTTGTGGCTCCAAACAAAAAAACATTTGTTGCAGCCATCGAGAGACCCATGGCATCCACTCCACCCGCAATATGAGCTCAAGCTCGGCATACGCTGCTCTCTCGTTCATACCCCAATGCCTACGACTCCGCAATCCTTGCTTCCCCGCCAAACTTCCTAGCTTCCACCAGGTGCTTCCTTGCCTCAGACTCACAAATCCATTGTTCTTTCCTGCATTCACAATTACCACCATCTGCAACAACAGCTACCACTGCGCTCCACAAGCTCAGCTGCATCTCTCAACTCTTATATCCCAAAGAAAGCTACCAGACCCGTTTGCTCCATCACAGTTCACAATTCCCTACAATCTCGGCTCATTTCACTCAACCTATCTGCTCTTTCTCATCCTGTTGGTTTCAAAACCCACAGATCCCCTTTTAGAACTCCACCCATTGTTGAATTGTAAGCAGCAGTACCTTTGCTCAAAACCCATTCTCTTCACCGATTTCTTGCCCTTACCATACGATCAACAAAGAACGCCAAGCTTCTCGACCATCTTGTAATTCCAACAACTCCATCACTGTAACACCAAGTAAACTCAGAGCCCGCAACTACCTCGCCCGTAACTCCCATTGTACTTTGCAAGCATCGGCTCCACTGCTCGTATCTAGACCACCGCACTAACCACAATGAACTCCACTACCGACTTCATCCCGCAAAACTATCAATCACGAGATCAGCCTTCACCGGCAGCTGCAATTCCTTCTCAAACTCATATTCTCATTAAATTCAAACACACACCCATTCCCGCTCTTGAATCCCACAAAGATCGTTCTTCCATCACCACCGTTGTGAATCTGCTCCTACCCCCGTTCTTCAATCACAGACTCGACTCAACCCAATTTTGCTTTTCGAGGTTTCTAATCGAACCTCTTTTCTTCCCTGGAATCATCATTAGCAGCTCGTTCTCCGTCTCTCATTGATCAGCAGCATCAATTTCTCAATCACCTCACAGCTCAACCTCAATCTCATACCGTCAATGTTCTTCTCCAGCAATCACCACCTTCTTTGCAACCGAACCCAATCTTTGATTTTATCTCTGATTTCCTCTTCTCTGAATTAATTGCAGCATCGATTCTCAGCTCGACCTCATACCCATCTCATTTGATCTCTAATTCACTGAGCTTCCATGGTTTTCTTCTCAATCATGGCACAACCTCTCGATCTCTCTCGTGTTCTTCGATCTTCAACAAATAAACCCATCTCTTCCGTCTTCAATTTTTTTCGATTAACAAAGAGCCATGACTGCTCGATTAGTTTCTGTGGAATAATGATTGAAGAGAAATAACTCTTTCTCGATTTAGGTTTAAGTTAAATGGGGCGGGTATGGATCCGGGTAAGGGTATGGGTCTACGGGTTTAGGGTGTGGGTGGATTCAGACACCCACCATTAGTACACCCAAAATGTGCTATTTTCACTCCCTTCTTTTGGATAAGGGACACCTCTTTGACCTCCCCTTAACCTTGGCTGGGCTCCATATAGTATTCCCTCCTTCGTGAAATGACAATTTTACCCTTTTGCTCAAATTGAGTGATTTCTTCTTCTTTTCCTCCGTGCGACTCCAAAGTAACTATAAAACTCAAAACAAGTGTAAAATACATAATTTACAAGAAAAATAGCAAAGAAAGCATAAACTACTAGATAGTAAATTAGGTGTATTCTACACCTATCAAATCTCATTAAACACATTCCAAATTCCGAACCCTAAACTCTGTCCTCGCTGGAAATATTTTCCCGCCAAATTGCATCTTTTGAAATGTTGAAGAAGGGATGCCCCCTAACCATAGTAGGGGTGCGAATAGTACATGCACTGGGGTTACCCCTTAGTAATTTGGGTACCCCTTATCCATTTTCGGGTTCCCTTTAGCAATTCTTCTGAGGTGTAATTATGACTTTTCTGGGGAGTCTCCAGCATACTTCCGGGGTTCCTGTAGTGCGTCTTCTGGGTGCCTTTAGTAATTTTCTCCCACGAGCGCAAAAACCACTTTTCGAGCCAAATTCGCCGCAAAAGCTTATTTCTCCAAAAACATACAAAGACATAAAATACCAAAATAAGCGCAAAATCGAGTACTAACATTACAGAGAATTGAGACTAATATAGACACATAAATGCGTCTATCACTCCTTAAAAGTGTTATACTTTGATGCAAAATAGTCCAAGAGGACTTGGGAAGCACAAAGCTCTATGCCTAAATTAGGCATTTTCAGAAAAGTTGGTTTTGCAATTTTGTTACAAGCCAAACCTAGTTTGGGTGGAAATCTAACAGACTGTGACATGGGCATGATGTTGGGTTTGTCTAAGTTGTTCACATGTGTGAGCTCAAGAGTAACAGTATCACTCACAACAATATCTCCCAAATCATCTACAAGTCTTTGTGACATGCTCATGTTCATAAAACATTTCTACAAGCCCTAGTCCATAATCATCATCTTCAGTTTCATGCATAGGGAGATCACAAGAAACTTCACATTGTGACCTAGGCTGAGAATTAGACAAATCATGTTCACTTGCATAAAACAGTTCATCAATCTCCATGTCATAATCATCATTACTCAAAATTTCATTCTCATGCATAAGATAATTGGTGCCAAAACTCTCAACATTCCCCAAGTCACAACCAGGTGGTATAGCATGTTCATTTTCAGCGAACAATTGCACAGACTCCAATTCAGCAGCACAAGTATGAATATTAGAAGAAGCATCATTCATAGGGTTCACAGAAGAGAAACTTAATGTCTCTGAACCTAAAGATTCCACTACATTTTCAAAGTACACATGCTCTTCATATTCATCATCATCATCATCATCATAATAACACTGCATTTCCCTATTCAAAATTGTAGCATTTTTAGTGCACTCATCTACCTCTAGATTAGGTTCATATTCAGTGTCATTTGCATGAGTAGGAATAGAAGCACACATCCTATCATGAACTTCCTTCCATTCTTCATTTTGTAACTGAGTCAGATTCATTTGAAGCATCATAGTGAGCTGTTCAATTGAAGGGGAGCCTTCACTAGTGGGTATGCATGCTTCATATGAATGATCATTATATGGTTGTGCACAGGGTTCACTACACAAGGGAAACTCAGACATGATGCTATATGGATGATCATGCATTGCTTTCAATTCAAGTATGGCATTGTTTTGCTCTATGATTTTGAGGTTCTCCATTATAGACTGCATACATGGGTTCATTGGAGGATAGAATTGCTCATCCTCCCATGGTGGTTGATGATACATGTGGTCATAATGATTAGGGTATGTGTATTCAAGGTCAGGGCCCTGAGAAGGTTCATAGTACTCCCTAAAATCACTATGGTCTGTGGGTTGTTCATATTGTGAAGCATGCCCATAAGCAAGCTCTCTCATGGATCTATGTGACGATTCTTCATCCCTAGTGACATCCCAAAATCCCATCATGCCAGGAAATCAAGTTGGACTCAAAAAGAAGCAACCATAGCCTAGTACACATCAAGCATGTTAACACAGAGAAGAAAATGGCACCCAATTTTTGGAATTAAGCACACATGAGTGCTTGGTGTTGCTGCAAATGTGGAGCCCAGGTTATAAGCAGCCCAGCAGTTGCACAGCCTAGTTGTTATGCAAAGCCCAGTGCACAGTGGGCTCTAGTTTGGTTTAAGTGGGCTTCAGTTTGGTTTAAGTGGGCTTCAGCTTAGTCTATGCACAGCCCAGGTTATGTGCAAATGCACAGGTAATGGCACCCAATTTCTAGCACACAGGGGTACTCCTAAGAAATGCACAGCACAAGTTGTGTGCTCAGAACAACACAGGGCAACACAGACTTACACAAAATGACACCTAAGTTCTCAAAGCTAAGCACACAGGGGTGCTTGTAATTGCTGGTAGTGATTACACAGCACTGGCTATGCTGAACTACAAAGCACAACTTGTTTCATGCACAGATTATGCAGGTCACAGCACAGGAAAAACAAAACTTTGTGTGAGGTGTGCAGGGCAGATGGGCTATGCGCTGGGGGTTGTGTATGAAATACAACTAGTGATTGCTAAAACAAAATCAGTTTCTCAACACTCATTCAGGTACCACAGGGCCACACACAAATTATAGATATTGCAGGGGTTTGTGATCACAGGTCAGCACAATGTAGATACAAATCAGCCTTCAAATTATCATGTCATATCATTCAAGGTTATCACAGGTATTTGTGGCAAGTGAATATGATTCACAGGGCATCAACAAATAAGCAGCAGTTTAGATACAAAATTTCAGCAGGGCAACAACCTCAAATACCACTGAATCACACTTTTGTGCACAGATTCAAATTTATACAGTTTAGACAGGTAGTATTGCACAGAGCACGGAAAAGCTGAGAGCTATATGCATAGACTAAAGGTTGACATGTGACAAAACTAGTATTCAGCACAGGTTATCAACTTGTTCACAGATGCAAGAATGCAACGAGATGGATAGTTTGAACAAGTTAAGAAATCATCACGGGGCGGTGAAGTCAACATGATCAGTTGATGTTCTAGCTTTCACAGGTTAAGCTCAATGATTTGTAGGGCAGATGGCACAACATTGGTTAGCAGGTGCACGAGATCACACACAATGCTAATATCAATTCGCTAATGCAACAGGGTTGACAGGGTTGACAGTGTACAGATTTGCAGTCTTAACAGATCAAGATATGCAAAGGTACAGGGCAACCTACTCAGTTGATGTCAACTATGGCTAAAAGCTAACTTGGCTAACCAGGTTGTATCTTAAACTCAACAGCTACAGGGGCTGGAGCTAAGCGCAAGCCTTGTCGAGGCCAAGGAGTTACAAAGACGGATCACACAGATGATTACTCAAGGTCATTAATGACTTTAGTTGATCGGATCGGAACACACAAGGCACAGGATTCAATGGATGCAGCAGTTGATGTCAACAGGGTCACATAGATGGCCTAGCATCAGCTGGTAGTCACACAGATGTGGTTACAGCTTAATTGGCAGAGTAAAACATGCTAAAGGGTGCAGGGCAGCTAGTCTATCATGCAAGCATGGTTCACAGGTCATGTATAGAGAGCATAGGGTGCAGAGCCGATGTAACAGATGAACAAAGGGTTACAGTTCAACCTATTGCACTGATCAATCAAGCAGCAAATGCACCAATCAGAAGATATCACTTTGTTGGGGTTGTGCACGCAGAACTAGTGTGTTTAAGAAATTATATAGCACACATGACTCAACAGAATCAGCAAGTAGACATGCTATTCAAGTATTACAAATTTATGCATAACAGTACCAAGGCGACTAGTTCAACAGACAGTCATGATGTACCACAGAATAATGCTTATGACAATCAATTTCAGGGATGAATGCACAGGTTTTGCTGAGATCAAAGGAACACTCGGTGATAAAACAGTATATCTGGCAAGTAGGTACTCCACTAGCACATGAGCTTGCACAAAGATACTATATATTGTAGGGGTTGAGCAATGCTCAGTCAAGCAACTAGGTTATCAGGCTATCATTCATACAAATCTAAAGTACAGTGAAGTTCTAGAATGACCAACCAATTTTTTCTCCAATAACAACTGTGTTCTGCTCCTCTACTTTCCTTGTTTCACTGAGATATGTTGCAGGTACTGCTGGTGCAGCTCCTTCTGATGCCTCTGTCTAGGTTCTTATATTTCCCTTTAAGGATACTTCATACATCTTGTACTTCAAGGGTTGATACTTCTAATTTATTTCGCAAAGCTTCGGAACTTCGCAAAAGAATAGAGGCAAGTACGTACTTTTCAAGTCCAGTATTCTTCCGCTCGTTCCTTCATCAATAAAGATCAAAGACTACTACAACAACGGATTTTTTCTTAAAGATCGCTCTTCAAGCAATATTCAAGAAAAAAGAGGCAAGATGTAGGATCAGAATATCGCCAGAAGGATATATTTGCGAAGTTTTCATCTACAACACATTGCGAGTGTCGCAGTTGATTTGAAGAATGACGTAATGGATGACGATGGCGAAACAGGAGAAAAGCGTGATGATCCTGCGAAAACTAGAGTGTCTGCGAGACTTAACATTTATACTATTGCGAGAACATCGCAAATCAGATCCGAAATTAAAGGTTAGCTTAGTTGTATGTGAGCTGTCAACCACTATGTAATATCTTATATAAAGAGGAGAGCAGGAGAGAGAAAAGGGGGGATAGTTTTGGTAGGAGAGAAAGAGAGATATTATTTTAGAGAGAGAAACTTTATTTTCTTTATCATCTTCTTCCCAAAAAAATTAGATCTAGAGCTCTACCAAATATCCATTAATGGAGATTGTAAATGAAATACTAATGTAATCTCAACAATCATAGTGAAGAACCATGGATGTAGATCACATTGATCGAACCATGTAAAAATCCTTGTGTCAATTTATATTTCTAGTATTTATATTTGAAATTAAGATGATTAATAAGATTTAGATCTATGAAATATTATGAGGGGTGTAGTGTGGGATTTCCTGCGACTAACCGTTAGTCGTGAATAATATTTTAATTTTCAATAATTTTGCAGGCTTGGTTTTGGGCATATTTCCGATGTATATTTCCCTATATACAAGAGGAATATACACTAGATTTAGGTCTGTGTCCGACGGGTCATTTATATGATAATGGACAAACAGAGAAAGGAAAAGGTACACAACATGGTACCAAAAGCCATTCAAGAATATGGGTTCTTAACCAAATAGAAAATTACCCATACTCTCAAGTAAATTGGATGCCGTAGAAGGAGAGTAAATGGGCAAACAAGCAAGAGGTGATACATGCAAAACAACTATCTGAAACACGTAAAGTTTTTTTTTATCCGTATGGAAACAACGTTTTGCATTACATTAGTACCGGTCAATCCACCTGAGGAAATGGTAAACATCACCACTAAATACTTGTACACCGAGTGGTGGAGTCAAAAGTCAGTTGGGAAGTACTCTAGTATAATTGAACACGAAGGAATTAAAGATGTGTATGGTTCTTAAGATCTTAATGCCTTATGTACGTCGCCAAACACCGCGTAGGTAATCCACATATACTGAAGAGTTGGTGCCATCTAACATCATCTCTTCCCACATATGCCAACAACTCCTTCTGTTTGAATATCCGACATAAATGGTAGGTCGGTAATGAGACCTATTAAAAGCGAGTATTTGAATGAATCAATTAAACCTAAATATAATATCAATTGGGGTACAAATGTGACTGCGGGTGTTGGGAGTTGAGTTATTGGGGAGTTGTATTAGTGAAGATTGAGTTAAGAGACGGTTTACTGGTGGTATGAACTAAGATGTATTGTAGCATATGAATGGCATGAATTGGTAGTGGTGATGGCGTTGTGGTTCATGAAGTTTGAAGTGTCACTGAAATGGGTGTATGAACTGTTGTAGGTGCAAGAAGAATGAAATTGGCAGGGTAATAAAGTTGTGGTGTTACAGCTGAACCTAAACAAGGTTTGTTGTGCAGTTAAAGTGATTAATGGACAATCTGTGTAGTAGAATTGAAATAGAAATTAGCGATTGTGGAGATGGAATTAGAATTGGTTGGGTGTGTGGAGTTGAATCTCTTGTAGGAGCTTAGAGCTGCAATCGCAGTTAGTTATTAACAACGATCGATTCGAAAGATGAACCAGTGGATTATGGATCTCGAGGTAGGCATGGCTTTTCATCAAAAGAGGTGGGAATACATTTGACTCTTTTGTAACCATTGTTGTTTCTTTTACAAAAGTTTTGTTTATTAAACTCATCCATTGTCAGTTTGTGCATTCCATGCTTTATTTAGTTTGCATTTCGATTGTTCTGTTGATTCCGTTAATCTTTCCTTGATTTGGAAAGGACCCTTTTATGTTTTGTTGTCAATATGAATTGTTATGGAAAATGAAAATTTCCACGTGTGGTATATAGGATACGCTCCTTCATTTATATCTACATGAATTCGAGCTTTTATGCCTAATAGGTGTGTAAGGAATTGGTCGACACTAATATAAACTAATAGAGTGTGTAAGGAATTGGTCGACACTCAATATATACATTGTTTGAAGAAGGAGTTTGTCCATATACATGTTTGTTTAATTCAGTGACTTGGTCACTTCTTAATGTTTGGGAAATCATGTATTGTTTTCCAAATCTGGTGCGTGATTACTTAAAAGTTAAATGTTATATTCCTACTGGGAACCCCTTTTAGGGATGATGTGCTCACCCATTCCCACTTTCAGTTTCAGAGACAGATCAGAGTTGTGCAGCGAAAGCTTCAAGGGTTGAGTTCGCTAGTCAATTAACTTATGCTATGTTTATTATATTGTATATTTAATCAATACTACGGTGATATGCAAAAGATGTAAGTATTTGCATCCACAATCACAATTCCATTTTATAATCATTTAAATCTCAGTTTCATTACATCTTCCTCTACATCCACAACTCATACATTCATTTAGCTGAAATCAAAACTTTAATAAGATAATGAGAATAAATTACCTCAAAACAGATTCTCTCAGCCAACTGAAATCAACCCCTTCTTCAATCTGATTCGACTCATCAATTTGAATTTTTACTTTATGGAAACACAATCTCTGTTTTTTTAGTCCAAACGAATACTGAGTATCTGTTTGATATTGCATGGAGACTGAGTATCCATTTGATAATTAATATTTATTTGACCTTTTTTTTGTTACACTCCTCTCACACCCGATCTTAACCGTCCATCATTCTCAACGACTCTATTTTCTCCACCGTTGGATCTCAAGGGATATTTTTGCAAAAAATTGGCAAAAATGTCTATATATATAAACTTATTTTTTTTTCTCAAATCACTCAAAAGTGAGTTAGATTCTGAATCAAGAGTTGTAATCCTCGAAGCGGGAGCAGCAAAGTTTTGATGTGTAGGGTGGAGCGACCGTAGGATGAAGATGGATGAAATCTGACGGATCGGAAGGGACGGGCTCGGATCCGGGTCGTGGGTCGGGTCTTGGACTATTCAAGCCCATGTCTTGTAAATGGGTTGCTCCTTGTTGGGTTGCAACTGATGCGCTCGCGGGCTTTGGCTTTCTGCTCCATAGACGCTTGCCTCCAATTTTCTGCTCTTTTGGCTCCTCAATGAAATACCATTGGGACTAGAAGATATTCAGGATACTCTTAAGAAGGAGGAGCAACCGGAGAAGCAGACCTAGCCTTCACATGGACAAAGGAAATGCAGCACACCAATGTTGAAATCCATACAAAATCAACGAAAACTCTCGTCCGCTTTATTATGCTATATCACAATGCAATTCAAGGAAGGTTTCACCTTAGCTACCACGAAAGGAGCAGAAGATATTTTGATGATGATGTAAGAAACAATATTTCGGTTATTTCTTTTGTCTTATTTGGCCTCAAAATTATACGTTGACTTCAAAATTTGTATACTTTTCAATTAGCTTTGGCATGTAAGAACTCTAATCCTAGGACTAGTGGCTCTGTTATTGCCTCTAGCTCCAGTATGTAAATTATCTTAGGCCTGCTTAAGTTTTTCTATAAAAAAAGGGTCAATTGTTACCCTGATTACTTTAAGCAATCTAAATGTTATTTATGGCCAAGCACAATGGTAAGCGATTTCGCTTCGCTATAGCTTAGTTGTAGAGAAACTCAACTACTATGGTCTTCGGTGTCGCTTAAATGTAGCAATATCCCTTAGTTACACTTGTTGATCAGATCTGATGCACCTTATAGCTAAGGGAAATCATACGGAGACTGAGTATCCATTTGAATTTTTACTTTATGGAAACACAATCTCTGTTTTTTTAGTCCAAACGAATACTGAGTATCTGTTTGATATTGCACGGAGACTGAGTATCCATTTGATAATTAATATTTATTTGACCTTTTTTTTGTTACACTCCTCTCACATCCGATCTTAACCGTCCATCATTCTCAACGACTCTATTTTCTCCACCGTTGGATCTCAAGGGATATTTTTGCAAAAAATTGGCAAAAATGTCTATATATATAAACTTATTTTTTTCCTCAAATCACTCAAAAGTGAGTTAGATTCTGAATCAAGAGTTTCTAGGTAAAAGCTCTATAATAAATTACTAGATGATTTTCAAAGCTTGGATTCACCGGAGAGGACTGTCACATTTAGGTCAGTATCTAAACATTCTTTTAATGTAGAACCTGTTGAAGTCTGGGAAACACGCCTAGAAGAACAGTTAGATGAACTTTCTGATGAAGGTGATTCAGATATTGATAGAGATATTGATGAGGAAGTCTCTGAGTATGTGAAGGTTTTGAATTCGTTGGAAAAGAAGAAGATGACAACTTCTCATGTCACTCCTCTTCTGACTCCTCTATGTCGATAAAACAAGAATTTGAGAAGATGTTACGCATGTGTTTATGTTTCGAATCTTTCTAACGAATCGATCCTCAAGGATTCTGAGGAAAACCTACGTATGAAGTCACTTGAATGTGACAATCTTTATCAAAAGTACTTTTCGTTGAAAGAGAAACTTGCAGAATCTGAAGCAAGGTTTAACTCTCAACAAATTAGTTTTGATGACAGAGAAAGCGCTTTTTTCGCTCGAGAAAAACGCCTTGAGGCTGATTTAGATTTTGCTCTTGATAAAATCAAGATTTTAGAGGATGACTTGAAAAAGTTCAATACTAGTTCGAACAAATTAACCACTATGCTAGGAACAAGTAAAAATCATCGTGATACACGAGGATTGGGCTATAAGGGAATAGATGCTCCAAGTATTAGCAAAGAGGTAAAATTTGTCAAGGCTAGTGATTCCTATCAACAAAAGGTTTCCACTGATGGCAAAAGTGAAATACCTTTACCGGCAGTTAAGGTTCAAAAGAGAAAAGTATATCAACCTCCAAAGTCAGCACACACGGATCGAGGTAAGAACATTTCTTATGATTGCCACTATTGCGGAAATAAAGGTCACCTGGAAAGGAGATGTTGTTTCCGTATAAGGAATGAGAAACTTCATGATGTTCTTGTTTGTGCATCACAAGAAGTTGTGAAACCAAGATCGTATGTTAAGACTAATCCCCTTAACGTCACAGGTTGTAACTGTCCAACCTTTAGGCAAAGGAATCAGTGCTGTAATAAATCTAGATTTGCCTATAAACGTCATACGAATCCTTTTCACAATCGTAATGGTTATCAAAAGGATAACTTCGTAAAGACGAAGACAAGATCTGATGCTCCCAATTGGAGAAATATTAACTTGCAAAAGAATAGTCAATCCAATTATCTTCCAAGAATTCTAGAAGAGAGTAATGGGAAAAAGGTTCCGGTTGTTCCTAAACGCACTCAGAAGTGGATACCAAAGAAAGTTAATGATGATTTGAGTGTGAAAAGGAATGATCTTCCAGAAAATTCCATGACTACGGAGAAGGCAGTATCCATGATGTTGGAACTTAACAAGTTCTTTGGAAAGATGAACTTGGATGTGAAAGGTTGTAAAAGCGATCTCTTTCATGATAATCCAAAAGTCACTTGTGGTGAGCAAGACATTATTCACCTCAACACAACTTGATTGTGTTGAAAGTGCATCATCATCAAGGAATGCCCTGCTATGTATACAGTGAGGGAAGCACGAGAATTGGGGCACACAGATTATGTTCGGTAAGGCTGTAGAATTCGAATTTAAATTCTAACAGTTTAAGTTCGTCACACTAATTTTTCATTTCAAAAGATGATTGAATCTATCTACAAAGAAGTATCCTAACAATATACGAATTCATTTTCTTTTAATCCTAATATTACACTAAGAATCCGAATACTATCATTACTATTTCATGTATGTTTGTTTCATTTTAAAGATTTACTAGATCATTTATTAGACTAAAGAAAATGCCATTACATGATTATTAACAAGTTGAGTCTTTTAATTATATACATTATATCTTCACCTTTTATGTCTAACGTCTAATAAGTATTATTTTAACTGTCTAATTTAAACACAAAACTTATATTTCTAATTTGTCATTAGTTTAATTTACAAAATTTAATCGTACAACAGCGTTATTAATTTTCTATAACTATTTAATCATAATTTATTATTTTTATCGTTATATATCCTTATTGAAATTTTAGTTAAGTTAAGTACAATATGATACTTACTGAGAAATGCTAACACTACTTTATTAAAATTATTATTACCATTATTATCATCTATAACTATTATTATAAACTATTGATTATAATATTTTTATTATTAATATTGATGGTTGAACTATTATTCTAACTACTCTTATAAATATTATTAAGTCCCAAAAATATCGTTAACATTTATTTAATTATAAACTATTGATTCAACATATGAGTCAAGGTACTCAGTAAGTTTCTATGTGACTTTCAAGATTTATTAATAATACTAATTTCACTGTTTTTATAGTATTAGATTATCTACACATTCATATTTTATAGATTAATTATTCTTAAATCCTTATTAGCTAAAGTTACTGGTGTATCCTACAATTTTTACTTCATTACATATACAAACAACCAAACAAACAAATCAATCAATCAAATAATTATTTTAATTATTGATGGTTTTTAGTGAATTAAGATTTATCTCACAAACCCAACCCAGTTCTAAACTAATCTATTTCACTAACTAGCACTGGCTAATTCTATCTTTTCCCATATAAGATCTAATAGTGAGCTCTGATACCAAATTTTTAGCGCCCCAAAAGCTAGCAGCTGACTAATCTAAGAGATTAACTAGATACAGAGGCACGAAGAGTCTAAATCATACACTTAAGCAATCAATTAACAAATCTGCTACAAACTTAAACCCAAAACTAGCCCCACTCTGAAATATACATGTACAAGAACTCCTCTCAAATGATACATAAACAATAGTCATTTAGTTTACAAACAAAATATACAATATAATAAACATAGCATAAGTTAATTAACTAGCGAACTCAACCCTTGAAGCTTTCGCTGCGCAACTCTGATCTGTCTCTGAAACTGAAAGTGGGAATGGGTGAGCACATCATCCCTAAAAGGGGTGCCCAGTAGGAATATAACATTTAACTTTTAAGTAATCACGCACCAGATTTGGAAAACAATACATGATTTCCCAAACATTAAGAAGTGACCAAGTCACTGAATTAAACAAACATGTATATGGACAAACTCCTTCTTCAAACAATGTATATATTGAGTGTCGACCAATTCCTTACACACCCTATTAGTTTATATTAGTGTCGACCAATTCCTTACAAACCTATTAGGCATAAAAGCTCGAATTCATGTAGATATAAATGAAGGAGCGTATCCTATATACCACACGTGGAAATTTTCATTTCCCATAACAATTCATATTGACAACAAAACATAAAAGGGTCCTTTCCAAATCAAGGAAAGATTAACAGAATCAACAGAACAATCGAAATGCAAACTAAATAAAGCATGGAATGCACAAACTGACAATGGATGAGTTTAATAAACAAAATTTTTGTAAAAGAAACAACAATGGTTACAAAAGAGTCAAATGTATTCCCACCTATTTTGATGAAAAGCCATGCCTACCTCGAGATCCATAATCCGCTGGTTCATCTTTCGAATCGATCGTTGTTAATAACTAACTGCGATTGCAGCTCTAAGCTCTTACAAGAGATTCAACTCCACACACCCAACCAATTCTAATTCCATCTCCACAATCGCTAATTTCTATTTCAATTCTACTACACAGATTGTCCATTAATCACTTTAACTGCACAACAAACCTTGTTTAGGTTCAGCTGTAACACCACAACTTTATTACCCTGCCAATTTCATTCTTCTTGCACCTACAACAGTTCATACACCCATTTCAGTGACACTTCAAACTTCATGAACCACAACGCCATCACCACTACCAATTCATGCCATTCATATGCTACAATACCTCTTAGTTCATACCACCAGTAGACCGTCTCTTAACTCAATCTTCACTAATACAACTCCCTAATAACTCAACTCCCAACACCCACCTATCATCGCGACAAAATCGCCGGACGTTTTACACTTGCATGTAAAGACCCATTGATCTTGCCTTATCATTTTCCAAGTATTTTTGCCTCTGATACACAAACAACATCATCTCTAGCTACCAACCCCTCTGAACCAACAAGATTAGGTCCCACATTTCTAGCGCATATGTAGTAGCGGGATTTCCACTACACCCCTCACTATATTTTGTAGATCTAAATCATATTAATCACCTAAATTTCAAATATAAGTGCTAGAAATTTAAATAGACACATAAGATTTTTACGTGGTTCGATCAATGTGATCTACATCCACGGTTCTCACTATGATTGTTGAGGCGGCTCACATGGCTCATATTCTCGCGAGCCTTTTAATGATTTCATCGCAGGCTCTCAGCCCTACCTTCTCTCGAGACATTTCATGACCCCTTTAATGATTTCCAGGCTCTCGCTTACCTTCTCTCGAGACACTCTCGAGTCTTGCTACCTTCTCTCGAGACACTCTCTCGAGTCCTGCTACCTTCTCTCGAGAATCTTCGAGTCCTAATATCTTCTCTCGAGACACTCCTTTTCTCGTAATAACTCGTTATTTTTTGATGTTACTCCGGTTTGTGATGTTGCTAATGACAATATCGCGAGTACGTTGTTATTGCGATATTCTGATCCTACATAGTTCATACCACCAGTAGACCGTCTCTTAACTCAATCTTCACTAATACAACTCCCTAATAACTCAACTCCCAACACCCGCAGTCACAGATACACAAACAACATCATCTCTAGCTACCAACCCCCTCTAGACTGCCATTGCAACACCAGCAGACCTCCAACCTCATCCATGAATTCAATAACATCACAGCAGCCACAGAACAACATCATCACAACCATATCAATATCCCCATACTTCATTTGAGAGTCAAATTTAATTCTCACAACAACACATATACCCTTCTATAAGACTCTTGTTCTTCATTTGCATAACTAATTTTCATCCACAATCACAGCTCCATTCTATAATCATTTAAATCTCAGTTTCATTACATCTTCCTCTACATCCACAACTCATACATTCATTTAGCTGAAATCAAAACTTTAATAAGATAATGAGAATAAATTACCTCAAAACAGATTCCCTCAGCCAACTGAAATCAACCCCTTCTTCCATCTGATTCGACTCAGCAATACATCACCATCTCCTCCATCAGTTCATCACAGTCAATTCTCGCCAATCTTCCTTAAAACATAATCAACCCTACTTACCATCTTCGAACTGTTCTTCAACTTCATACTCTAATTCATTTCAAACCCATCTCACATCTACACCTCAGAACATCAATTTCATCTTCTAATCTTTCTCTGAATTCTTCTTATGAAACCCTAGTTCTTAATTTGATGATGAACATAAACTCTAACTCTCTGACTCGATCCTCAACAACCCCACAGCTTCCATCAAAAACCAATTAGAAACAAACCCATCTTCTAGCTTCTCCTTATTCACCCTTGATCGAATTCTCAAATCCAATTACAGAAACCCTAATTCAAATCTCTTCAATTATTCTCCACCGAATCAACTTCAAATCTCCAATTAAACACCAACCCATTCGATCTTCATCCAACAGCAGCTCAAAACTCCTCTTAATCACTCTTCCAGCTCAAGAACAAAACCCGAATTCAATTCAACAACATCACTCCTCCTTTTCCCGAACTCAAATAACATCAACAACACCATCAATAATCAATTCTTATCGATTCCCCTAAGTTTTTGATATCAAATTCATGTAACCCTCCCTCAAACACGAGCTGAGAAGAACAAGAGAAAGGAATAAGGAAAAAGAGGAAAGAAGAATAAAAAAGATGAATGAATTTCTTGTCGATCGGTTTTGAAGATAAGGCCAAGGACAAATGATAAAGGTACTCACCCAGATGATATGGGAAGCCCAGGTCGGCTAAGTTGCAAAATGACTATTTTGCCCTTCAGTTAAATCTGATGATATCTTATCCGTTCGATATCCGAATGACACGTTCGAGTATTCCGTTCTGCATAACTTATCGAGTTCTATCTAACGGTAATAGTTTCGTATCTAGATCGTTAGATTAATTTCTAATAATTAACGTTCGAGTTACACTAATCGAGTAATTAGCGGCTAAGATGTCTCTTGACTAGTCTAATAGCGTTAACGAGCTTAAGGGTCTTTACATATACTATCTTATATATGAATTTATAGTAGTTCTATATTTATCTCTAAATCAATTCGAAACATTCCCAAATGACATCAATGACACATATCATTGTTCTAGGCTATTTTCGAATGATAATTTGTTGAATCATGATTTTCATTGCGAATAATAAATTGTTCTTAACCGAAATTCTTCAAGTATGAACAAATGTTCATTAAGCTTAGTCATATTTCGAGAACTAATTACAAGATAAACTTGACTCGAAATTCTTGATATGCTTGTGGTAGTCTAATTAGTTATACGACAACGTCTCATAGATAGAAAGATGAATAATCTTGAAAAATATGTGGTTCAGTCTTCACTTATCTTTTGTTGAATAAATTTTCCAAAAGCTTTGGTTGATCTTCTCCTTCAAATGGTATAACGCAATGATGACTTCCGTGATGTCTGTTTCTCAACTACACTTCTATCCTAATCTGAGACTTAACTAATTGTAGACTAGAAATCAAGATATAATTTTGACAACTAAATTTGAAAATAAGCTTGAGATAGCAACACTTGTGAGTTCAACCGAGCAATGCTCTAACAATCTCCCCCTTGTGTTAATTTTAGTGACAAAACTATCAATACATATGGATAAAAAATAAAGCTGTAAAAACTCCTTGAATCCATCATGCCTTGATTTCCTTAGTTTCTTCAACTCCTTGAATTCTTCGTTACTTCAAGTTGCAAATATTATGAACGTGTTCAACCCAACATCGTTGTTGTTGAATATCCGTATCCATAGCGATAAGAACTTTCAAAATAAATATTCCCAATCGTTGTTATACAGAAACATAATATTGTTATCTTCTCCAAAGATCAATTGTATCACAACTTTGAAGTAATACTACGGTGATATGTTTCTCCCTATTAATCAATACTTACATCTTTTGCATAATAGGTGAAACCTATAGATTATTGATTCACTCCCCCTTACATAATGATCCGTAAACCATATGTATGTAGTGCGAAACTACTAATTAATTCTCCCCATTTTGTCAATAAAAATTAGCAAAGGTACGAAAATCATGGGATCATAATGAATTCAACCAAAAAAATATTTCAAGATTTAAGGAAGTTAGAGATAAAACATAATAACATAATTAATATGTTGTTAGAGCATTGCTCGGTCAAACTCGCATGCGTTGCTATCTCAAGCATGTTTGTCAATGTTAGTGATCAAAACTATAAGTCTTGATTTCTAGCCTATTTGTAGATTTCTCGGACTAGGACATAGATAGTGTAGTTGAGCTTAAATCTCTCGACGTTCATCTCTTGAAGACGAAGAACTACTAAGGGGAGCTTGTGGAACTTCTTCGACAAAAGGTATGTGGAGACTTGAACTTATCTATCACTTGGAAAGTATATTTGTACTATCTCCTATATTGAGACATAAGTCGTGTTACAATATAGTTTTCTCTATACACATTTGAGATTTCGAGCTGAGTATATCTCGCTTACATATTTCTCGAAATATGTGTTTGTAAGCTTTCGCTTCGACCAAGTTCATCTTATATCATGAGAAAATTGCCGAGTAACATTTTACATGGTTTGTGTGATACAATCATTTGGTGTAAGACTTGGAAGGTTTCAATAATGATTATTTCAATATCTTGAAAATTGGTTTGATGCTAATAGTGTGTGAAAACGGCTATTGACATTATAGAAGAATGTTTCAATGATTGAAATAAAGAGTTGATGATGTAACCATCTTTGGATATAAGCGTATATAGTGTGTTCGCACATTAGTGTATAAGTCCATAAACCGGGAGCCAAGAGTATGCATATGTGTGTATACGAAATTGGTGAAGGAGACAGATTAAGTATGCGTACAAGTACGCATACTGGCGGAAGTTCTCGAACCCAGAATTTCTGCTGAGTTTGGTTTTGGCAAAACTCTTAACTAGTCACCTTAAGTATCCGTACACATACTGGCGGAAGTTTTTGAACCGAAAATTTCTGCTAAGTTTGGAAATTTTACAAACTCAAAAACCGGTTGCTTAAGTACGCATACCCGTAAGCATACTTAAGCTGGTTACTTTGTCAAATCGATCAAGTCCATGAACTTAAATATTTAAATCATAATGAATGCAATCTTTGCACACCGTGGAAATAATGTTCATGATTGATTCAAGTGAATCAAACCGATTTGATTTCAGTTGTGTTTTCTAAACAATTGAACAACTCTTAACTAGTTTCATTTGAGTCATTTGAACTAGTTATGGTTAAGATGAATAAGGTTGATATGAGAGTAATCATATGGCTAACCTCGGTTAACTATTTGTGAACCAACCTGGTATACACGTTTAGGTATGGCTACATAAACCTAAATGAGGGTACATTTCATTTTTGTGTAACAAGCTAAGTTCGATCTAACGGTTGAAAGATATTAGCTAGGTTAAATCAGGTTTTTCATCTAACGGTGAATATTGAATGCTTTATTACCAAGGTAACTTATATTGCAAACCCTGATTTGAAAACTATATAAAGGATAACTCTAGCAACTGGGAAACCTAATCCCCACACCTCCTGTGTGTTACTAGTTGCATAACTAGAGTCGATTCTCCTTTAACCTTAGGTTTCTTCTCGAGACCCGTAGGTTAACGACTTGAAGACTTCATTGGGATTGTGAAGCCATACCCAACTATTATCTTTGTAGTTGCGTGATCTGATCTTGCTATTTCTATCGTGTTGATTGCAATTGAAATAATTAGCTCGAGATTTTATATCTCCGATAGGCAAGATAGAAAAGTAATCACAAACAAACTTTGTCTCATCGTTTGTGATTCCATAATAACTTTTTTCGCTAGTCGATTAAGTTTATTGTGAGGTGATTGATAATATTAGGCTGTTCTTCGGGAATATAAGTCCGGTTTATCAATTGGTTCTTGTTCACCTTGATTTATCAAAATACGGAACAAAAACTCTTGGGTATTTCTGTGGGAGACAGATTTATTCAATCCTATAGAATTTTCTGTGTGAGACAGATTTGTCTATCAAGTCTTCAACTTTGGGTCGTAACAATTCTTAGTTGTGGTTGAGATCAGCTTAGGGAAACAAGTGCGTAGTATCCTGCCGGGATCGGAGACGTAAGGAGCGCAACTGTACCTTAAATCATTGTGAGATTGATTAGGGTTCAACTATAGTCCAGTCTGAAGTTAATTGGTAGTAGGCTAGTGTCTGTAGCGGCTTAATACAGTGTGGTGTTCAATCTGGACTAGGTCCCGGGGTTTTTCTGCATTTGCGGTTTCCTCGTTAACAAAATTCTAGTGTCTGTGTTATTTCTTTTCCGCATTATATTTTTTTATATAATTGAAATATCACAGGTTGTGTGATAAGATCAATCAATTAGAATATCCAACCTTTGGTTGTTGATTTACATTGATTGACACTTGAACATTGGTCTTTGGTACCGTTCAAGTAACTCCTCTTATATTCAATCAGGCTCATGATTTCTATTTTTGATTGCGGATTGAATTAAGAGTTAGAGATATTAAACTCTTTGATATACTTTAATCTAGATTGAGTCTAACTGTCTAGTTGATCCTCTAGAAAGTGTATTGGAGTAAGTCCTCTCAGATTGCCAAACGAATTGTTAGGTTTGGTTGTTAGACCCCCGCATTTTCAATTGGTATCAGAGCAGGCAAACACGTTTAAGACCTCATAAGTCTGTGTTTGTAGCGATCTTATTATGGACGAGTATATCTCTAATAACGTACCAGTTCATAAATTACTAGATGATTTTCAAAGCTTGGATTCACCGGAGAGGACTGTCACATCTAGGTCAGTATCTAAACATTCTTTTAATGTAGAACCTGTTGAAGTCTGGGAAACACGCCTAGAAGAACAGTTAGATGAACTTTCTGATGAAGGTGATTCAGATATTGATAGAGATATTGATGAGGAAGTCTCTGAGTATGTGAAGGTTTTGAATTTGTTGGAAAAGAAGAAGATGACAACTTCTCATGTCACTCCTCTTCTGACTCCTCTATGTCGAAAAAAAAGAATTTGAGAAGATGTTACGCATGTGTTTATGTTTCGAATCTTTCTAACGAATCGATCCTCAAGGATTCTGAGGAAAACCTACGTATGAAGTCACTTGAATGTGACAATCTTTATCAAAAGTACTTTTCGTTGAAAGAGAAACTTGCAGAATCTGAAGCAAGGTTTAACTCTCAACAAATTAGTTTTGATGACAGAGAAAACGCTTTTTTCGCTCGAGAAAAACGCCTTGAGGCTGATTTAGCTTTTGCTCTTGATAAAATCAAGATTTTAGAGGATGACTTGAAAAAGTTCAATACTAGTTCGAACAAATTAACCACTATGCTAGGAACAAGTAAAAATCATCGTGATACACGAGGATTGGGCTATAAGGGAATAGATGCTCCAAGTATTAGCAAAGAGGTAAAATTTTTCAAGGCTAGTGATTCCTATCAACAAAAGGTTTCCACTGATGGAAAAAGTGAAATACCTTTACCGGCAGTTAAGGTTCAAAAGAGAAAAGTATATCAACCTCCAAAGTCAGCACACACGGATCGAGGTAAGAACATTCCTTATGTTTGCCACTATTGCGGAAATAAAGGTCACCTGGAAAGGAGATGTTGTTTCCGTATAAGGAAGAAACTTCATGATGTTCTTGTTTGTGCATCACAAGAAGTTGTGAAACCAAGATCGTATGTTAAGACTAATCCCCTTAACGTCACAGGTTGTAACTGTCCAACCTTTAGGCAAAGGAATCAGTGCTGTAATAAATCTAGATTTGCCTATAAACGTCATACGAATCCTTTTCACAATCGTAATGGTTATCAAAAGGATAACTTCGTAAAGACGAAGACAAGATCTGATGCTCCCAATTGGAGAAATATTAACTTGCAAAAGAATAGTCAATCCAATTATCTTCCAAGAATTCTAGAAGAGAGTAATGGGAAAAAGGTTCCGGTTGTTCCTAAACGCACTCAGAAGTGGATACCAAAGAAAGTTAATGATGATTTGAGTGTGAAAAGGAATGATCTTCCAGAAAATTCCATGACTACGGAGAAGGCAGTATCCATGATGTTGGAACTTAACAAGTTCTTTGGAAAGATGAACTTGGATGTGAAAGGTTGTAAAAGCGATCTCTTTCATGATAATCCAAAAGTCACTTGTGGTGAGCAAGACATTATTCACCTCAACACAACTTGATTGTGTTGAAAGTGCATCATCATCAAGGAATGCCCTGCTATGTATACAGTGAGGGAAGCACGAGAATTGGGGCACACAGATTATGTTCGGTAAGGCTGTAGAATTCGAATGGATTCTTCTAAAAAGTTCGGGATATTTGGACTTCATTGTACACATACCAGGTATGCATACCATCATTTAAAAACAAAATCCAGGGGTCTAAGTACGCATACCCGTTTGCATATTGCTCCAGGTCACGAAAATTCGTTTGCAAACCCGTATGCATACTGACCTGTAGACGTCGATATTCGGTAAACTTGTTTTGGCCGTAACTTCTTCGTCCGATCTCGGAATGACCTCATTCTTTTTGAATTCTCTTCAAAATGGAGATGATAATTCTTGAACTTGGATGAGTTAAGATTGGTCTTTGTCCTGTCTCTTGTTTTTGAGTGATGTGCTCGGTTTTGTCGCACTTGTTCCGCTTCTTTTGGACTTGGGCACTTGAATTCCTAGAGTACTCCTCTTCTAAGCTTATTTGTAGATTTTACAAGAATGATGTTGGTGAATCACAAAGAAGGAAGTTCAAGAATGGGTAGTAGTACACATTTCTATGGAATTCTTGAATGTTCACAATCATCTTATGTGAACTATGGTGCATGGTCGTTAATGACTTTGTATGTTCTTCTTTGTTAAGAAAATCTTTTTATACGCCTTTGGTAGCTATTATTGGTGTAAATCCAGGCGAAAAATATTGATTCTACCCTCTAAGGACAAATCATCTTATATGTGCATTACGAGTTTGTCTTGATGCCTAGGAAACTTTTTATGAGAATTTATTCTTGTTTTTGAGAAGGATTACTAGAGTTTGGAATAACAATTATTGTGTTTACACATAGTTATTGCCAAACTATTCATCTTCATTGTTTTTAGATTTATTTATTTAAATTCTAAAGTATTTTTTGGAAGATGATTTTTGCAATTTTAATCTTTAAGATTTTATATATTGCAAATTGTTATGGGATATGTTGTTTACGTCCGTGAACCTGTGACAGTCCCATACTTGTTCAAAAGTTTTCTCTATTATGTCGATATGAAAGTATTTATAGAAGATAGAATGAACTTTTGACATTACAAAAGTTAAAGCCTTTTATGTCATGTTTTGATAAAAAGAAAGGATAAAACTTTTGTTTACAAGGATTAAGTCTATTATATGTCATTGTGCAAATAGTGATGGAAAATATAATGAATCCTTGTCTATTCCGCAGTATTTGGTCGATCTCCGATCCACAATCTTTGTGCATATACTGTGTTGTTCAAAAGGTTTCTTATGTTGAGCAAAATCGACTGAGTTGTTCATTCTCTTATGATTAACTTAGTTGTTGCTCCGTGAGGTTCCCTATGTCGAACATGATCAACTAAATCAATCAGTTTCTTTTGGTTATTTTAGTTGTTGCTCCGTAAGTTCGCTTATGTCGAGCATGACCAATTAAATTGATCACTTTATGTGGTTAATTTGGTTGTGTATTTCAATTGAATTAATCATGGGTTCTCTTGTGATTAATTTGGTTGTTATTTTTCGATTGAACTAACTATGGGTTATCTTGTGGTTATTTTAATTGAATATTTTTGGATACAAATTCATGTTTCCATGTGATTTGTTTGTCCGAAAGAAATCCTTATTTTCTTGTGAAAGTAAGGTCGCCTTTGTTGTTCCTTCGGGGATGACATTTTATGGGGGAGAGTTCTTTTGAACTTGTGTTTAATTTCCATATCTTTGTGGGGACTGCGGCTGCGGAATTTTTAGGGGTTATCTTGTATCTTCATAACTCCTTGATGAATGCATTTAGCTTCGGCTTTATGATTGCATCTAAATTTGTTGGTATGTTAATACACCTTTTGGTGATGTATCTCCGTGGAAATTTCATTAGGATCCCACTAATTTTCGTACCTTTGCCAATTTTTTTGACAAAAAGGGGGAGAATTAATGTGTAGTTCACACTACAAATACATATGGTTTACGGATCATTATGTAAGGGGGAGTGGTTTTCATGTTGAGATATGTATTGACTAAGGGGGAGTGATGCATATCACCATAGTGTTATTGTCAAAGTTGTGATACAATTAAACTTTGATGTTGTGTAATAATACTATGACACTTTATAACAATGATTGAGAGCATTTTGTTTTCTCATTGTTATAGTTACGGATCTTCAACAACTGTGATGCTGAACTTACAACCTTTAGGATCATGGAGTACTTGGAAGTGACGAAGATTTCGAGTCGCGTTGAAGATGCCATGGAAATCAAGCATGTGGATAAGAAGCTTATTTTTTATCTTTTTTTGTAATCCATGTGTATTGATAGTTTTGTCACTAAAATTGACAAAGGGGGAGATTGTTAGAGCATTGATCGGTAAAACTCGCATGCGTTGCTATCTCAAGCATGTTTGTCAATGTTAGTGATCAAAACTATAAGTCTTGATTTCTAGCCTATTTGTAGATGTCTCGGACTAGGACATAGATAGTGTAGTTGAGCTTAAATCTCTCGACGTTCATCTCTTGAAGACGAAGAACTACTAAGGGGAGCTGTGGATGGGGAAAAATGATTTGCTGGTTTTTTAGGAAAGTGGAGAGTCGAGCGTGCGACGAGACTCCTCGACCGAGCAAACTGCTTAACCTCACACAGATGCACTGCAAAGGGAGTGCTTAGATTCGAGAGATCAATGTGTAGGACTCCGGCCTAAACCAAGTCAATGGCCGTTCCAGAGTCAATTCGGTCACAAAGAGGGAGATGGGTTGATCTGTAGGAGGAAAGTTGAGAATTGTGTGGGATCAATGATGATCAAGGATTGTGGATGTGTTGAAGGTTTATGCAAAATTGATGAACTGCTGAATGTTGAGTTCTGTGAATAAGTTTTAATCGAGTTGTTGACGAATGATGATGATGATTCCCTGTTGTCCTCGATTTGGACTTATTTATATTGCAAGAATAATGAACCACTGATCCCTGTAAGTGTGACGGTTTCTTGAGTGAAAGAGTGGGAAAGTGGAAGAACGTGGTGAAACCAATTCCAGGTCGTGCGGAGACTTGGTTAATCGTCCACCCACTACTTTGCTAACTTCTTCAACCGTTGCACGACTTACTCACATTCTCATCGTGGATGAATCCACGTGCCATAGGCCGCCAGACCAAAACCCTAATTGACAAAGCATTTCCAGGAATTATGGAAACCGAATCTGGAATATATTCCATGTCTTGAGATTATTTCCGGTTTTGGAAATTCCTTGGTGTCCAAACTTCCTTGGTCTATAAATATGAAAGTTTGCATTTCAAGCAAACTAATCCTCAGAGACAGCAAAACTATCTCAGTTGTGCTGCTACTGGTGAAGCCGCCTATTCGAAGAGGAGAGTAACCTAATTAGGCGAAATCTCTTACGGCCGCTCAGTTTAAAGACTTCTTTAGGATTGAGAAGCTTTATTAGTACCGTTGGTGGGAAACTAGATAATTACGGTTTATCTTTTGTTTTCGATTGATTTGATCGACTAACGGTGGTTGAACTTTGATTGCACCTAGTTTGTTTATGCTTGAGAATCTTCTCTTCTGGTATAATATTCACTCAAACTAGATCGAAGTTTCGACTGGGATCTTTAGACTGTTTGTAGATCTAAAAACGTCTTGTGATAATCCATTGTTAACAGACTCCGTTCTGTGCGTGATTGATCACAAGAGATTCAAGTTGATTGTGTGCAGGTGTTTATTGAAGATCTAAGAAGATTTGAAGACAAAGAAGACTTTGAAGATTTCTGATTTGGGTTCATAATCTTTGGTATGCACAATACTTGTTTCGGTAAAAGAGGATCCAACTATAATCGGTTTATCCTTGTGGTAGATTAGATTGATTAGTTGTGTAGATCGACATCAATATAATTCTTTGTGATTAAAAGTATTGATTGCAAAATCTTAACAATTACTTTGATAGTTGATAATAAGATAGATCTAAGAACCTGACAAAGGAGTTTATTGAGATAAACAGAAGAGCCTTTTGTCGAACTCACATCACTTGGTTGAAAAGAGTTGATACCAAATAGATTTGTTGTTCCTTACTGTTTGGAATACGAACCAAAGGAATTGTTCCAAGTACGTGACTTATTACAGGTCGGAGGCGTGGGAATACAGACGGAACTAGGTGAACTATATGTTTAGTTGCTTGGTCTTAACTATACGAAGTTGGTTTGATTTTGTATAGCGGCTTAATCCTGAGAGTATACAATTCTGGACAAGGGCCCGAGGTTTTTCTGCATTTGCGGTTTCCTCGTCAACAAAATGTCGTGTCATTTACTTTTATTTTCAGCAATTATAATTGTTGTTATTATAATTTAAAGTAAATTACACAAACGTTAATTCATATTTACTTGATAAGTAATCCTATTGTGTTTGGTTAAGTCCGAACCTTTTATCAAGTAAACATACTTTGTTATTGTATTGTCTCGATCTCGTATCCATAGACGATCACACGAAGTGTGAACCGATTTGTTGTATTGTCTCGACTCAGTCCATAGACAATCACTTTCGAAGAAAGGACTGATAGGTGGAAAAGTTTTAGATTGAGGTATATTTGGGTACCCTCGTCTTTTCACTAATCATACATAGGAGTTTATTAGATTAAACGGAAGACCCTTTGTCAACAACTCATAATATCTTATTACCAAGATTTAATAGAGTGGTTATGAAACAACTTTATCCTTTACTGTTTGGAATACGATCAAAATGATTGATGATTCACGTGCGTGACTCTAGAAGTAGAAGGCGCAGAGATACTAAGGAAAATAAATAGCTAGGGGTAGTCTACTTTGTTTCAACTATACGAAGTTTGTATTAGATTTTGTATTACGACTTAATTATGAGAGTATTCAAAACTGGACTAAGTCCCGGGGTTTTTCTGCATTTGCGGTTTCCTAGTTAACAAAATATTTCTATGTCATTTACTTTGCTTTCCGCATTATAATTGTTATTGTAATTAAGTAATTAAAATACACACGTACGTTAACCCGAATTATTTGACATTGATCCTAATAGTCAATCGGTTAATACCGTAACTATTTTCAAGTAAATATCTTGTTGTCGTATTGTTTCGACCTCGTCCATAAACAATCACACAAGGTATAGCACTTAAGTTGTATTGTCTCGACTCTGTCCATAATTATCACTTAATATACCAGACTTATAGGTTGTTATTTAAGAGATTGTGGTGTATTTGGGTACCCTCGTCTTTTCAGATACTCCCCTTTTTGAGGGGAGATAGAGGCATATCAGATCAAAAAACGATCTTGAAGATCCCAAATATAGGTAATACCGCCAAAACAAAACTGATTTTTATCTCTTATCCAAGTTGAGCTATAAATATAATATTTATACCAAAACGTAAGCTACATCTCCTCCAGCTGTAAAAACGACCCGAGTTACTGTAAATTGCAAAGCAGAAAACAATAATCAAAGTTTACATAAATTAAAGTCAAAGACTAAACTTTAAGTAGATTGGGGACAAATATGTAGATGACAAAATATAACATATACTCGATACTGACAGTTGTACAGGCCTTACAAGCTAGAGTGTTGAGAGAGAACCTATATCAAGGTCGGAAAGACGAGTCTTTATTACATGCAAGATTGAAAAGACATCATATTCTCATAACCACGACTTGAAAATAAAAACTAAACCATGTGCACGATCTGAGTTCTGGAGCCAATAGCGGACCGAAGACACAACTAGAAGTCAAGACTATGAGTCGACGCCCTGGAGTAAGAGTCACGTGACAATGAGAGCCACCCAGGTTTAGGAGATCATTCGAGAAGGAAGTGATGTTTGGGTGGATAATGATGTCATCTCCAATTAGATTAAAGCGGTTTATAATTAGGCATACTTCATGCATGATAGCTACGTTAATATAAATAGCCAGAAAGGTTATGCTTGTAAATCAGGTACAATGTACATAACTTTTATTGATCAATAAGAAATATTTTTCAGTAATTCTCTCTCTTGATACTTTTGGGACTGACACAGAAGATAACCATAATCCCCTAACCAGTTCGAATCGCGATAAGTACCGTAATTAATCAGAATTGATGATCAACTATACGAATCATCAGATCATAACTCTGTGTCGGTACGTATACGAAGTCTCTACTCCTAGGAAACAAAATATGCATCTTCAACATTCTAGCCACTTAACATCATTGTAATCCATGAGAAAATCCTAACCATATTGTTAGAGCACTGCTCGGTCGAACTCGCAAGCGTTACTATCTCAAGCTTGTTTGTCAAGTTTAGTTGTCAAAACTATAAGTCTTGATTTCTAATCTACTTATAGCTAAGTCTCGGATTAGGATAATAAGTGTAGTTGAGCAATATTAGACTTCACGGCGTTCATCAATTGAAGACGAAGAACTACTAAGGGGAACTTGTGGAACTTCATCAACAAAAGGTATGTGGAGACTTGAACTCATCTATCACTCAAAAGTCTATCTACTCTATCACCTATTTGAGATAAAAGTCGTATAGTTATATAGACTTCGATTATACACATTTGATATTTCGAGTTGAGTTTAACTCGCTTACATATTTCTCGAAATATGTGTTGGTAAGCTTTCGTTTTCACCAAGTTCATCTTATATTCTTGACGAAAGTCAAAAGATGATCATGTGAAAATCGTCTGGTAACATCTTACATGATTTGTGTGAGACAGTCATTTGACGTAGACTCGGAATGTTTCGTATTGATCATTCGATCACTTGAAAATTGCTTTGAAGCTAATAGTTTGTATGAGACAGCTATTCCCGTCTTCCAAGAATGTTTCAATGATTGAATTGGGAGTTTAGAACAAATAACCATGATTGGATATAGCACAGTATGCGTACTTGTATGCTAATTGTTGCAAGTTATTCCAAGTTCAGGAACCATGGTATGCATACACGTATGTGTACTGATTGGTTTAGTAGAGGTCCGGGAACTAAGTACGCGTACTGGCGTGAGGTTCAAGTTCCGGGACTTAACAGAGTTTGGTGGTATGCGTACACGTTCGCGTACTGGCGAACCCAAACTTAGTCCAGCCACTTAGGTATGCGTACACGTTTGCATACTTGAGTAGGTTATGTACGTTCTTAATCGGTTTGTTCATAAACTAATACATTTATATAATAAGGAATGCAACCTTTTGCAAACCGTGGCTATAATGTTCATGAATTGATTCGAGTGAATTGAAATCGATTTTGCTTCAATTATGTCTTGTATACTTCTATGAGAATATAAACAATTGAAAAACTCTAGAAATAGTTTCATTTGAGTCATTTGAACTAGTTATGGTTAAGATGAATAAGGTTGATATGAAAGTGTTCATATGACTAACTTCGGTTAACTATTGTTGAGCCAACAAATGTGTACACTTTTAGGTACAATTACTCATATCTAAATGAAGTCACTTTTCATTTGCGTGTAACAAGCTAGGTTCGATCTAACGGTTGAAAGATATTAGCTTGAGTCTAATAAGGTTTTCATCTAACGGTGAATATTGAATTCTTTGTTACCAAGTTAACATTAATTGCAAACCCTGATTTGAAGACTATATAAAGGAGAACTCTAGCAATTGGTGTAGGACCAGAATGTTGCGACAACAATACTTCGCGAGATCAATAAACAACTGCATTGCGAAGGAGTCGCATGGAGGTAAATAAATGACGTAATAGATGACGACAATCAGAACATGAGGAAAGTGTGAAGACTTGGCGAGATTTAAGAGTGTCGCGAAGGCAAACGGTTGTACATTCGCGAACATTCGCGAGACGTTTAGAAAATAAGGGACAGTATAGCTGTCATCCACTATGTAATACCCTATATAAAGGGTCGAGTAAGTCTGTTGTAGGGGAGTCTTTTTGAATTGTGAAACAAGTCATTAGGAGAGAGAAAGTAAAGAGTGATTGTAATTTCTTTAGCTTTGTTCTATATTTCTTTGTAAATCTTTCAAGAAAACAATTAATAAAACACATC
The DNA here is from genome assembly GCA_023531295.1 of Papaver armeniacum. NCBI lineage: Eukaryota > Viridiplantae > Streptophyta > Magnoliopsida > Ranunculales > Papaveraceae > Papaver > Papaver armeniacum. The sequence continues at coordinate 106,256 of JAJJWW010017645.1, forward strand.
ATTGTTCATCTTCAAATGGATTGATTAAACAGATTTGAGTGAGGGGTGTAGTGTGGGAAATCCTGCAACTACATATGCGCTAGAAACAGGGACGAACAAGATTGAAGATCGAAGAGTACAATTAAAATCGCTTAAATCAAGAAAATGAGAAAGGAAAAGGTTAAATCAGATGAGATAGAAGAATTAAGAAGTAAGGAACATAGTGAAGAAATGGAATACAATTCAATTACAAAAGCAATGGTTAATGAATTCCATGAAAATATTAGAGGAAGGATACATAAACGAGATTTCGAAGGAAAGAAGATTATAGATGAGGAGAAGACATCGTCTTTGAAGGAATGGGAAAAGCAGAAAATAACATTCACGGCCGCGGAAGTTCCTAGAGAAAATTTGAATCATACATCTCCACTAGTGATCACGATAAATGCAAGCAAAAAAAAGAGAAGAATCGACAAAGGTAGCGGAAGAATGGGAAATAAATAGAACTTTGGTGGATACGGGGAGTTTGGTGAGTATCATGTTTTACCATACTTACAAAAAATTAGGATATAAAGATGAAGAAATGAGTTCTCCAAGATATAATATTCATGGTTTTGGAAAATCTATAACAAGTACCAAAAGGGGAGATGAAATTGCGAATTTTGCTTGGAGAAATTGAAACACAAGTGACATTAAGTGTAGTGGATATGGAATCGCCATACCACATATTGTTAGGGAGACCTTGGGTACATGCGATTAAGGCAGTAGCATCAACACTTCATCAGTGCATCAAATTTCATGTGCCAAGTGGAATTGGTGAGATCAGAGGAGACATTGATAAAGGAAGAATATATTATCAAATCGAGGTAAAGCATTATGAAGGGCAAATGAAGAAGCGAAAAGATCGCAGGAAGATGATAAAAGCGGCTAAGAAAGAAGAGGAATTTAGAATTTACCCGATAAGAGCAAAAGAAGGAAAAGGAATACTGGCGAAATCATGGGAGAAGGGAGTGAGTTCGCGAAGGAAATAAGAGGACCAACTCCTATGGGAGAACCGAAGTCTAGCTATGTCGCAGTGAGAACAAACAAAAGAAGTGAATGTTGGAACCGAGGAGGAGCCTAAAATCTTAAAAATTGGGACTAAAATGGAAGCGGATGAAGAGAAAAGAACTGTTGAGTTGTTGCGAGATTATAAAGACATTTTCGCATGGGATATGGATGAAATGCCCAGTATAGATCCATCTCGTGGCTTGCCATAAATTGGAAATTGACAAGAATGTAAAACCCTTTAAACAAAGAATTAGAAAGATCGCGACAAAGATATCATCCTCAAATAGAAGAAGAATTGCGAGAAAATGTTGGACGCAGAATTATTAGACAAGCAAAATATCCCGAATGGATAGCAAATATAGTTATAGTTCCAAAGAATAAAAAAAGGAATAAGAATTTGTATAGACTTTACTGATCTAAATAAAGCTTGTCCTAAAGATAGTTTCCCGTTACCAGATATTCCACAAATGGTTGAAGCAGCGGCAGAAATGAAAGGATATCTTCTCTTGATGGATACAAGGGTTACAATCAAATTCCTCTCGCCGAAGAAGACCAAGAACATCCGCTTTCTTTGCTCCAAGAGGATTGTCTTTGTTATACAAAAATGTCATTTGGTCTCGAAATGCCGGTGCGACATACCAAAGGATGGTGGAGAAGGTGTTCGCGAGATGGATACATAAAACACTCGGAGGTATATGTTGATGATATGTTAATAAAAAGTAGAAAAGCAAAAGACCACGTATAGGATTTGAAAGAAATTTTTGAACAAATGCGGCAATTTAATATCAAAGTAAACCCAGAAAAATGCACCTTTGGGGTCGCCTCTGGAAATTTTTTAGGGTACATTGTATCCAAAGAAGGAATTCAAGTCGACCCAGAAAAGGTACAAGCAGTTCGCGATATGCCAACACCGGCGACAATAAAAGATGTTCAAAAGTTAAATGGGTTGTTAGCTTCGCTAGGGAGGTTCATCTCGCGATCGTCTGACAAATGCAAGCACTTTTTCAACATCCTTAGAAAGGGATCGAAGTTTAAATGGACAGATGAGTGTGAGAAAGCCTTGCAAGGAATAAAAGAACATTTAATGGACATATCAATTTTGCAAAAAGCGGAAGAAGGAGAAGAATTGTTGATCTATCTTGCGACAACTTCGCATGCATTAAGTGCAGTGTTACTGCGAGTGGACGCAGGAGTAGAAAAACCAATTTATTACATCAGCAAAACTTTCAACGCGGCGGAAAGGAATTACTCAAAAATTGAAAAACTAATCTTAGCATTAGTTTATGCAACATTTAAGCTTCGTATATATTTTCAAGCGCATGTTGTCAAGGTGGTGACAAAAGTACCAATAGAATCAGTGATGAAGAATTCAAAGAGGTCGGGAAGAGTTGAGAGATGGAATGCTCAAATAAGTTATTGCAAACTCAAATATGAAATACTATCTTCGCCAAAATCACGGGTTGTTGCGAGACTTTTTAGCGAGAATTCCCTTTGGAAGAAGATGAATCGGTAGAAGAAATGATGGATGTTGAGGAAAAACATGGAGATCCGAAAGATTTGTTAACGGAGCCGAATAGATGGGAAATATTGGTAGATGGGTCATCAAATGGAGAAGGAAATGGAATAGGAATTGTTGTGATATCGCGAGGAGGGTAATAAAATAGCTCTTTCTTTGATTGGAGTTTGCATCAACAAATAATGAAACAGAATATGAAGCTATAATACATGCCTTGCGATTTGCAATAGAAATGAAGCTGGAGAATGTAAGGATTACTAGTGATTCACAATTGGCAATTCACCAAATAAAAGAAGAATACGCTATAAACGAATTGTCTTTGCAAAAATATAAGAAACTTGTTGACGAGTTGTCGACGCAGATACCAAGAATAAAGTGGAGACATATATCAAGGAGAAATAATCGACTCGCAGACGCATTTGCCTTTATATCAAGTATGATGACAGATCCGGTTGCAAGAAATATTAAAATACAAACACTTTCGATGCCGTCAATTGACAAAGAAGAAGAACAAGAAACCGATGTAATGGTAGTAGAAGATGGAACACAAACACTCTGCGAAGAAGATTGGAGAGCGGAGCTTCATGCATATTTGATGACAGGAGAAACACCAAGAAATAGATTGGAGACACACAAATTAAAAAGCCGAGCAACAAATTATGAATTAAGAAATGGAGTGCTATACCGACGATCTTTTAACGGACCTTCACTTAGATGTTTAACAAGAAAGGAAGGAGAAATCATATTGAAGATGTTGCATAGTGGGGATGCTTTGGTAATCACGGCGGAGGAAGATCTTTAGCGTATAAAGCAAAAATGCGGGGTTATTATTGGCCATATATGCATGAGGACGCGAAACAAGTATCAAGGCGTTGCGAGGATTGCCAAAGGCATGGGAAGAAAATACATGCACCGGGAGCTCCGTTAAATTCTTCAACAAGTGTTTGGCCATTTGGAAAGTGGGGATTAGACATTGTAGGACCATTTTTACCAGAACGGGACAGAGAAGATATTTGATCGTCGCTACTGATTATTTCACAAAATGGGCGAGAGGTGAAAGCGGTACAACATATTCGCGATAAGGATGTTTTTACTTTTATATTTGAGAACATTATATGCAGATTTGGAGTTCCAAAGACAGTTGGTATCCGACAATGGGAAGCGAGTTTGAAGGACAAAATATAGAATTATTACTTAATGCATTTCGGATACGATGTGGGAAATCAACTCCTCTATACCGCAAGGCTAATGGTCAAGCAGGCGACGAATAAAACAATAGCAGATATATTAAAGAAAAATTGGAAGGATACAATAAAGGATGGTGCGAACAAGTACCCAATGCGGTATGGGCTTATAATACAACTAGAAGAGAAGCTACATGCATGTCCCCTTTACGTTTAACATATGGAGTTCAAGCCGTACTCCCAACAAGTGAAAATTCCAACTACAAAGAAAGAAGCTTGGGAGAAAAATCTTAGTGCGGGTAACATCTTAATCAAGTTAGATGAATTAGAAGAAAAAGAGAGAGAGCACTACAGCATATGGAGAATTACCAGCGAAGATTGGCCAGAGAATATAACAAACGTGTCAAGATACGTGAATTTCAGCCAGGTGACTTGGTACTGCGAGAAACACCTATATATCAGCGAGAAAATGGTGGCAAGCTGGCAAGAAAATGGGATGGACCTTATATTATCAAGGAGATTGTTGGTACAGGGGCATATAAATTAATGGATCCTGAAGGCAAAGATGTAGGGCAAAAATTAGATAGGCCGTGGAATAGATTATATCTTAAGAAATATTATCCATAGAAGATGGGAGAAATGGAATGAGTTGGTGATGTAATGTTTTCGCGACAGATAGATTGCGAGATCAATGGAAATAAAGCAAGATTGTGCGATAACGTCGCAGACAAATGATTGAATAAATTGATAAAATGAATGAGTGAGTGAATGGGACAAACCTTTATGGCGTACACCCTAGTTCGCGAATGATACTTCGCAAGAGGCAAATGTAAGACCTAAAGTACGTCATATAAGGGGGTATCTCTTAACATGACTCGGGTGGAAGGTTACACCGCTCCGAAACACGGGTCATGGAGATTTGGGGCCCATGAAAGCCTATCCTGGGAGATACCTTGGATTTCCAACTATATATATAAGGTTATACCCGGTTGGACGCCCGAGGGTCTCTTCCAAGGAGTCGAGTGTATGACCAAGGCGCGAGGTACACGGTTGAGTCAAGAGTGCGGGAGCATGGAACTTCCTTACCACTCTTGACAAGTCTTGGCACATGCCGCACTCGGCCCGAAGAAAACTCCACTTAGGGTGTAGTCTCGTAACCATAAACCCTATAGGTATAAGGGATAAGAGGCTGCGAAAACAACTGGTTGTTGTTAAGACCGGATGGGAGGAGCTAGTCTTGTATGGCCGATGTACGCCTCCTTGAAGGGGCAACCAGGGAGAAGATAAGGGCGGCACCCTCCATTAGGGAGCTGATAAGTGTCAAAAGACGCAAATGTCATGAGGATTTATTCTCGCAAGAGAATTTAGGCTTGTCATATTTGTGCAATGATCCTGCAGAGGCAATAATACTAACGCGAGGGTAAGATGAGATCAATGGGTTTTTACATGAAAATGTAAGAACGTCCCGCGATTTCATCGCAAAGACGACAATGTCACGGGATTTTATGGTCGCAAGAACATTTAAACCTGTCATATTGTCGCAAATACAATGTCCTGCAGAGGCAAAAATACTTAAGAAACGATAAGACAAGATCAATGGGTCATTACATGAAAATGTAAAGACGTCCTGCGACCTTGTCGCAATGAGGGGTGGCAAAATAAGACCTTTACTTAGGAAGGCAAAATAAGACCACACAATAATGATAAGGCAAGACCAATGGGTCATTACATGAAAATGTAGAGACATCCTGCGATCTTGTCGCAATAACGGCGTTCAAGAAAGATTTTTAAACATTTTGAATATAGGCAATCGAGATCTTTCCATCGCGAGAAAGATTACGACAAAAGATTTAATGGAAAATAAAGGGATTACTTGATAAGGTGGCGAAATGAGTTCTTATAATCAAACGTAAAGAGAAACTAATTCATCCAACACCGGACTTAGTACTTTGCAATCAAAAAGAAAAAAATTCAACAAAGTTACGAAGAAACTTAATTCTCTATATCAACTTGCTCAACTGAAGGAGGTGGTAAAGCTTCTTCAACAATCTTATCGCCTTCACCTCGCCGGTTGAAGGGTTTTCATCGAAATTCTTTCGCAAGGTTCCTTATTGATAACTTCATTATTAGCGAGGTCTTGCAGCTTTCATAATCATAATCACCGTCGGGAGAGTTGAGTACTTCATCATCTTCAACTTCCAATGGTTCAACATAGACGGGATCAAGGGATTTAGAAAGTAAAATATTATTCATAAGAACTTCGCTTTGGGAGGAAATTGGCGAAGAAGCGCTTTTCGTTGATTTCTACTCGGATATCTTTAAGATGATTAAGGTAGTTAAACCTCCTTCTGGCTCGGTCGCGATATTGGGCAAGAGAAGTAACTAGCGTTGCATTTTCCTTACAAATTTTAGCATGCGCCGCTTCCAAAGTAGATAGAGAAGAGTGAAGATTTTTCTCAGATTCTCGTAAGAGTAAAGGAAGACATTAAAATTATAAGATGAAAAATGGTATATAATGGAAAAGAAAAATTAGAAAAGAAAAATAATGGAAAAGGCGGTCAAATCTTATGACTACCTTCCTTCGCGAGACAAGATATTGAGTAAGGGCCAAGCAATTATTCCCCAAGTTTTCCATGGCATTATCAAAACCATCACCAACAAGACCTTTTAACCGCGACCGCAAACTCTTTTCGTTAGAAATCAATAGCTTATTTTGATTCGCAAGGGAAGAACGGGATTCTTTTAACTTGGTATAATCATCCTTGAGTTGGTTGGCTTTCACACTTAGATTTATTCTATTCTGAATAAGTTTATCTCTTTCAGTGGTAGTATCTTCAAGTTTATTTTTCAGTAGGCAGATAGACTGTTCTTGCTCATTCAATGATTTTTTACAAGCATCAAGTTGTTGTGAGGATATTGCCACCTTATCCAATAAAGCTCGCCTCTCAAGAGATAAAGTTCCATTTTCATCTGATAAGGTTTCCAACTCCAAATTAGATTTATTCAAAGAATATGAGAGACGCGACACTTCATTACTTAATAATTCTTAGTTTTGAACTAAGCAGATGTTTTCTTGGGAAAGATTATTTATTTGGTCCATAGAAAACGTATGAAGATTATCTAAACGATTATACTGTTCCATCCAGCGTCTCTTTCCGTTCGAGTCTCTTCCACAATAGATTCCAGTTGATATATCTCCATCTTACGTTTCTGGTGCAAAACTTGAGAGGCGAACCAAGTTTCAAAAAAAAAAAGGGGGGGAGGAGAGATACCTTTTAATTCTTCATTTTTCCTGCGAAGGTTATCGCGATCCAACAAAGTATTATGAAGATTATTCTTCAAAGTCTTAATTTCTTGTTCCAAGGATGCTCGCGATATCGTATCGGAACCAAAGAACTTACCCAAAGACTCGAAAACACTAGATTTGGTGGGATCAGTGGAGGCTTTTTTAACATCATTCATAGTATCTGATAAAATTTTAAAAGCTATATCCATCCCTTCTAAATTTTCTTTGCTAAGAGAGATAGATTTTGAGGGAGAAGAAATAGTAGAGGAAGAAGGAAAAGTTGAGTCACCCATAGTTATAAGACCGCCAATTGGAGAGACCGATCAATAGGTGGAGGCGAGGTAAAACTAAAAGTAGGAATAGGCATGACCTGAAGAATTTCATTCGCAGAAAATTCAGGGATTGATTTATCCTGCGATGACATTGTAGGGAATGGTACATTATCTTGAGAAGAAGAAATGGGACTATCTTGCGAAGAAATCGATGCAGTAGAAGATTTGCCTTGCGAAGACATCGTAGGGAAAGAAGAATGCTTGAATCCCGAAAAAGGAACAGTTGGAGCAAAGAACGAGGCATCAAATTTATTATGGCGAGACCTTTTAGGAGATCTATCATCATTCTTATCATCCTGCAAATAATAAATCAACTGAGAAACAGAGGCAATAAAATTGGTATCAAAGGAGTAAATATTTCTAAAAATACCTTACTACTCGCAGGTTGTTTTTTGGAAGCCAGGGACTTCAGTTGCGAAGAAGATTTTGGTTGCGAACCAGTGGGGATGTTAGGGTTCATCACGGTATATTTAGAGCTGGGTTTGTTCTTGATGAAACAAAAATGGCGAAAGAAATATCAAAAGAAGAACAACATCAAGATGAAGTAATTTCAATAAGGAAGATCAATCAAGAGAATAATCAAAATCAATGAAAATAACGAACCTGGATGCCATGAAAACGATAACGAAAGATAATAAAAAGAAGAGGATGAAGATGAATAGCAGAAATAGTTGCGAGACAATGAAGAAGATATAGAGGAAGAGAAGGAATGTTTTTCACAAAGTTTTCCTTTAAATAGAAGAAAAAGGGTGTCCGGATAACATTAAATATACCTAGGTAGAAAGAGTAATTTTAGACACATGTAAACGGTCATCCCAAGATTCAAGGAATCAAATTTCTGTGGGAAGTTGAAGATATATTACTTCTTGTTCACTTCGCAAAGCTTCGGAACTTCGCAAAAGAATAGAGGCAAGTACGTACTTTTCAAGTCCAGTATTCTTTCGCTCGTTCCTTCATCAACAAATGTCAAAGATCGCCACAATAACAAATTTTTCCTTAAAAATCGCTCTCCAAGCGATATTCAAGGAAAAAGAGGCAAGATGTAGGACCAGAATGTTGCGACAACAATACTTCGCGAGATCAATAAACAACTGCATTGCGAAGGAGTCGCATGGAGGTAAATAAATGACGTAATAGATGACGACAATCAGAACATGAGGAAAGTGTGAAGACTTGGCGAGATTTAAGAGTGTCGCGAAGGCAAAAACAGGTTGTACATTGCGAACATTCGCGAGACGTTTAGAAAAATAAGGGACAAGATATCTGTCATCCACTATGTAATACCCTATATAAAGGGTCGAGTAAGTCTGTTGTAGGGGAGTCTTTTTGAATTGTGAAACAAGTCATTAGGAGAGAGAAAGTAAAGAGTGATTGTAATTTCTTTAGCTTTGTTCTATATTTCTTTGTAAATCTTTCAAGAAAACAATTAATAAAACACATCATTGTTCATCTTCAAATGGATTGATTAAACAGATTTGAGTGAGGGGTGTAGTGTGGGAAATCCTGCAACTACAATTGGGAAACCTAATCCCCACACCTCCTGTGTGATACTAGTTGCGACTAGAGTTGATTCTTCTTTAATCTTAGGTTTTTTCCAAAACCTTATAGGTTAACGACTTGATGACTTCATTGGGATTGTGAAGCCAGACCCAACTATTTTCTCTGTAGTTGCGTATTTTGATCTTGCTGTTTTCTATCGTGATTGAGTACTAACTTCTCTAAGATATGCTCGAGATTTAATCTACGATAGGCAAGATAAAAAGTAGTCCCAAACATCTTCGTCTCATCGTTTGTGATTCCACAATATCTTGTTTCGCTATAATACAATTAAGATTATTGAGAGGAGATTGATATTTCTAGGTTGTTCTTCGGGAATATAAGTTGATGAGTGCCAAATATTGCATATTTCTACATCTATTTATCGGCATTTTACTCATCTTTTGTACTCGAAATCAGATATTATCCCATATTCTGTGTTTTCTTTGTTTTCAAGAATAAATATTTGTATTAATTAATTTTGTGTTTTTAGGTAATAAATAAAGCTCGGAGAAATTGAGGAGCCAAAAGAGCAAAGAATTGGAAGCAAGCGTCTATAGAACAGAAAGCCAAAGCCCGCGCGCAACAGTTGCAACCCAACAAGGAGCAACCCATCCACAAGACATGGGCCCAAGCTATCCAAGACCCGACCCGCGACCCGGAACCGAGTCCATTCCGAGCCGTTAGATTTGATCTCTTCTTCATCCAACGCTCGCTGCCTCTTACACATCATTCCTTGATGCCTCCGCTCAACAGCAAAATCCCCTCAGCCGTTCAGATCTTACCCGCTGCATCCAACGCTCGCTGATGCCTCTTCATCAAACCTTGCTGTGCCCGCTCAACACCCAAGCTACCTACACCCTTACACCATCGACCACATCCCCATTTCCCATTCCATCTTCTCTTTCCTCTTCCCAACAGCTCTGCAGAGAACCATCCCCCTTCACCACCTTCACCCATACCGATCACAGAGCCATCACCACCTCCATCATCACCTCCTGACACACAACAATCACCCATGCAACAGCCGCACCACCTCCTACCTGCTCTACCTCTCTAGAGCTAGTTTTCTCTCTCTTAGCTTCTCTCAACCCTAGAAGCTAACTTAGAGAAAACTAGAGCTAGGGTTTCACCAACTATGGACGCATGGAGCTCTAAGACAGAGGAGAGCACGATTCAGCGACGTGGGTGAGAGGGTTCTCTATTGTTTTTCTATTTTTTGAAGTAAATTAGGGTTTTGATTTTTGCAAGTATAAATAGGGTGAGTCTGAGGTTGTGAAGAGTTTATGCCTGGGTTAGCCAGAGCACCAATAGGAGTTTAATTTGTGTTTTTAGTATTTGAATCATGTTCTAAGTAAACTGCCTAGGGTGTTGATGAAACCCCTAGTTCATAATGCTAATATATCCAGTATTCATGCTGTCTTGATGTGCTTAACAGTTTTAGGATGATCAATTAGCTAATAAATTGAATAATCCTGTGATAGAGTGTCTTGTAAGAAGACACTCTATACTAGGGAGAATTAGTGAGTTAGTTAAGTAAGATGTCCATCTGAAACCTTCAAGGGAAGGTACAAGGCACATTGGAGAACTGGTTTGCCTTAGTGTAGAACTAGAGGGTTGATTTAATCACCCTAGTACTTTCAATAATCTCTTACAACCCATTTACTGCTTTAGTGATCATTTACAACAAAAATTAGTCGCATCGACAAAACAACATTGGTATAACTCTGTCACTTGTTAGAAGTCAGTAGTAGTAAGCCTTTAGATCAACTTAGCACACCCATTTCTCTGTGGGATCGACTCGTATTTGCCCAGTTCTGCATTATAGACACCGTGCACTTGCGGTATAACATGTAGGCATAAAATTAGAACACTTTCAAAGCCTACCATAAGTCTGGTATATCAATTGGTTCATGTTCACCTTTATTTATCAAAAGACGGAACAAAACTCTTAGGTATATCTGTGAGAGACGGATTTATCTATTCAATAGAGTTTTCTGTGTGAGACAGATTGGTTTATCAAGTCTTCAACTTTGAGTCGTAACAACTCTTAGTTGTGGGTGAGATCAGCTAAGGGAATCAAGTGCGCAGAATTCGGAGTGGTTCTGGAGGCGTAAGGAACGCGACTATTGATCAGTGTGAGATTGGTTAGTGCTCAACTACATTCCAGTCCGAAGTTAAATTGGAGTAGGCTAGTGTCTGTAGCGGATTAATACAGTGTGGTGTTCAAATCTGGACTAGGTCCCGGGGTTTTTCTGCATTTGCGGTTTCCTCATTAACAAAACTTCTGGTGTCTGTGTTATTTCTTTTCCGCATTATATTTGTTTATATAGTTGAAATATCACAGGTTATGCGTAAGTTCAATCAATTGTAAATCCAACCTTTGGTTGTTGGTTAAATTGATTGACACTTGGATATTGGTTTTTGATACCGTCCACGTTATTTCTTATATCCAATCGGGCTCGCAAATTCCTATTTATTTGATTGCAGATTGAATTGAGAAATTGAGATATAACTCTTTGATATACTTTTCTTAAGATTGACTATGACTGTCTAGTTGATTCTCTTGAATGTATATTGGAGTTAGTCCATACAGATTGTTAAGCGAAATATTGGGTGTGGTTGTTAGACCCCCGCTTTTTCAATTGGTATCAGAGCAGGCAAACACGTTTAAGACCTCATAAGTCTGTGTTTGTAGTGATCTGACTCTATGGGCAGTTGTGCTATCTCTGATAAAAGCACACCAGAAATATTTTTTTTTTCTTTGAAATATATTAAAGAGGAAGATTTATCAATCTCAAATATAGATGAACCTAGTGTTCCAACGAAACAGACTTGCATTGACAAGTGTTAACCCGATTACCTTTCAAACGAGTCTGACTCTGTTGATGAAAGGGAAACAGCCAAAGAGAGTAAAATGATTCTAAATCTTGTTAGGATCCAGCCTGATTGAATCAATCGGTTGAAAAACAATGTCAATGCTCTTATCGGTATAGTAAAGGATCGTGACTCTAAATAAAATGCTCTTAGCGAGGAAAACGTCGAAGTTTGCTCATCACGAACCTTACTCGAGGCAAAACTCAAAAAGGATGCCTTGTAAATTGAATATCTTCTGAGTAAACTCTATATTCGAGGAGTTCTAAAGAGTCCACTATACCAATGAATTATGATTCAACTGTAATAAATTCACTCCCAAAAGCTAAACAAAATCCCTTCCTGTTGGAAAAGATGTGCTTGTATCTTCTACTAATCAAGGGATCTCCACATCACACGGAAGGAAGAAATCTTCCAATGATGGTGTTAAGATTGTTCACTCAGGTGATCAGAAAATGTGTCTCTTTTGTGATTCGAAAGGACATGCTGAACAAATGAGGAAATCTAGGTTGAATGACAATTCTATTGTTCAACTTCAACACACCTTAGATTTAATTATCAAAGGTGTAACTGACATTTGTATGTTTAAACCAATTGATTTTAGTACTCATCCTGTGAACCCTACCTGGAAAGTCAGTTCTAGTTGTTCCTCAAATGTTCATGCTCGTGAAAAGGCGAGGGTACCCAAATATACCTCAAGCTAAAACTTTTCCTACCTATGAGTCCTTTATCCGAAAGTGATTGTCTATGGACTGAGTTGAGACAATACAACTAATCGGTTCACACTTCGTGTGATCGTCTATGGATACGAGATCGAGACAATACAACAACGAAGTATGTTACTTGATAAAAAGGTTCGGACTTAACCAAACACAATAGGATTCACTTATCAAGTAAATAGAAATTAACGTTTGTGTGATTTACTTTAATTATAATAAAATAATTATAATGCGGAAATATAAAGTAAATGACACAGCAAGATTTTGTTAACTAGGAAACCGCAAATGCAGAAAAACCCCGGAGCCTTGTCCAGAATTGAATACTCCCAGGATTAAGCCGCTACACAAAATTACACCTAACTTCGTATAGTTGAGACCAAGTAACTAAACCTATAGTCACCTAGTTCCGTCTGTATTCCCACGCCTCCGACCTTAGTTACGTACTTGGAATAATTCCTTTGTTTCGCATTCCAAACAGTAAAGGAACAACAAATCTGTTTGGTATCAACTCTATTCAACCAAATGATATGAGTTAGACAAAGTCTCTTCCATTTATCTTAACATAAACTCCTTCGTCAGTTCCTTAGATCTATCTTATGTTCAATTACCGAAGTAATCGTTTAAGATTAAGCCAACAACATTATTAATCCAAATAATTGTGTTGATGCCAATCTACTCAATTAATCAATCCAATCTATCACAGAGATAAACCGATTATTAATTGGATCCTCTTTTACCGAAATAAGTATTGTGCACACCAAAGATTATAAACCCACAGATTAGAAATCTTCAATATCTTCTTCGTCTTCAAATATTCTTAGATCTTCAATAAACACCTGCACACAATCACTTGAATCTCTTGTGATCAATCACGCACAGAACGGAGTCTGTTAACAATGGATTATCACAAGATCGTCTTTAGAACTAACAATAGTCTAAAGATCCATGTCGAAACTCGAACTAGTTTGAGTGAATCTTATATCGAAGAGAAGATTCTCAAGCATAAACAAACTAGGTGCAATCAAAGTTCAACCACCGTTAGTCAATCAAATCAAAGAAAACAAAAGATAAACCGCAATTATCTAGTTTCCCACCAACGGTACTCGTAGAGCTTCTCAATCCCAAAGAAGACTTTAAACTGAGAGGCCGTAAGAGATTTCGCATAATTAGGTTACTCTCCTTTCCGAATAGGCGGCTACACCAGTAACAACACAACAAAGATGAAGTCTGTTGTTACGAAGGATTAGTTTGCTAGAAAGGCAAACTTCAAGTATTTATAGACAAGGAAGTTTGGACACCAAGGAATTTCAAAAACCGAAAATATTCTCATGATATTCATTAACGCACAAATTCGGTTTCCATAATTCCTGGAAATGCTTTGTCCAAAAATAATGATCGAAATCTCTCGGAAAATCTCTAATTAGTAAATACACATTAATAATTCTTATTTCCCTACAAAATGAAGTTAAATACCTTAATTAAAAGATTCTTAACTTATTTATGTTTCGATCCTGGGATTCTCTTCCCTTAGCTATTAAGGAATAACTTTGAACAATTAAAGAAATAAACATTCATAGCACGTGTTCAATGTATGTCGACATCTTAACTTTGTAAGTTCTCTTTCACACTTACAACCTTGAAACCGATTTGCCACACTTCCAAATAAGTTTAGAATTGGTTCATCTGACTTTCAAGAACTATGCGATTGGTCAAATAACATTCAATAACAATCATGGGTTTAACGGTTCTATTAAAACAAGTTTCGGTTCTACCTTCCATGTGAGTACTGTGCATAGTCACACTAGCTTTCCAAAATTCGGTTGACTAGGTACTAGGATCGGTTCCCCACATATATATGGTATCTAACTTATATGTGTTAAAAAAAACGAAACCTAGGGTTTCACGTGAAAAAAAGCTCCGTTTTTTCTTCTCCCTTTTCTTTTGCGTTTCTTTGCAATCTCTTGATTTTGCGCTTTCATGGCGCAGAATCAATCAAACACTGAGCCTAGTATAGGCGAACGACGTGATAATCAACCAAGGAGGAATAATGGGAATCGTTCAAGATCAAAATCTAGAACTAGGCGGGTCTATGTTCCCAAGAACACGGCTGCAAACCCTAATTCTACCGAGAATGGGAAACAACTTGAAGATGGAAATCAAGGTGCGCTTGAAGATGGAAACCGCGGCTCCTATGCGTCCATATTAAAGAAGAGAACTCATGTATTATCTAAGATTGATGCTGATACGCTTTCATATCCTCCTATTCGACCAACAACAAATAATGATGTTTTGATCAAAATTCCGCGTGAAACTCATGCAAGGATCAAGGCTGTTTGGAGATTTAGCTTGGTCGGGCGTTTGGTTTTTTTCAAAACCCTAAAATTTGAAGATGTTATGCGAGAGTTATTAATTCAATGGAAGCTTACTGGTACTGTGCAATTTATTCCATGGAAGAAGGGATATTTTGTTATTAAGCTTGATAATGAAGATGATCGTAAACGAGTTAGCTATGATGGTCCATGGAAGATCAAGTCGGAGAATGGGATTCAACAGCTTAAAATCCATCCTTGGACGCCTATGTTCGATCCTGAAAAGGATAAAGTTACTAGGGATGCTGTTTGGGTTCATTTCAAGGCTCTTCCAATGGAGTTCTGGGATGAAGAAACAATTTTTCGCATGGCTAGAGGTCTTGGTAAACCGGTTTCTGTTGATCCACGCACTTTGCGCCATGAATATGGTTATTTTGCAGCTTGTTTAATTGATATAGATTTTTCCCAACCTTTGGGAAGGATTCTTATTGATGGTGAAGAGAATGAAGAAATTTTTGTTCAAGATTATGAAATCTTAAACAAGCCAAGTTTCTATTGCAAATCTGTTGGCCATAAGAAAACTGATTGCCGAACAAAAAAGCTTGATGATTTGAAAGAGAAAGTTGATGAAGAAACTGATCCTGAGATCATGAAATCTCTTGAAGATGACATGGATGAGCTTAGGAATTTCTGTAAGAAAGATAGGATTCCTAAGACCAAGGGGAATGGTGGTGGCAATGGAGATGACAAGGTTGCGGATCAGCCCATTGATGCCCAAACAACCAAGCCTGGAGAGGATACTACATCAAAAAATAACCCATCAATCTTTGAGGTTGCTACTGGAAGGCATACCCATTTCCCGGAAATTAGTGAGCCAAGTAATGGTGAGAAATCGGGTGCAGATGATAAAAGTCAAGAGACGCACAATGATGGTGCATCACAGCCTGAGGCGCACAATGATGGTGCTTCACACCCTGAGACGTACAATGAGGGTGCTTCTCAATCTGAGAAGCACAATGATTGCGATCAATCCGAGAAGCGTAATGATGGTGCTTATCAAGCTGACAAGCGTAATGATGGTGCTTCATATAATCGTGGGGCTACGGAAAACTTGCACAATGATGGTGAGGAGGTTGCGGAGAATATACACAAAGAAGATGATGTGAATCTGGAGGAGCAAGAGATGGAGGCTTTTCACAAATATGAAGCCATGAAGGAAAAAGCCAGGCAACTTGAGGTTGATGCTGAGGTTGCTAGGATTCAGAAAGAGATGGCTAGGACAAGGCTTGATAATTTGAGAAAGAAGACTCTTGAGAAGAACAACCAAGCCGGAACACCACCAACTCTGGTTAATATCAATGAAAGTGACGAACCTGTTGATAAGGAGGCAGCATCTACCTCTCCAGTTGCTAATATCCCAACAACTATTGATGATAATGATGATGCTAGTTTTAGTGACGCTACTAAAACTTCAAGAAGATCTACTCCAGTGCAATCTTTGGAGAACATTGCGCTTTCTAATAGATTTGAAATTGGGCATGAAGAGATTGAAGATTTAGATGTCAAAATTGAGGAGGAAGTTGCGGGTGTGGAGTTAACTCAGGATCCAATACAACCGACTAACACTTCAAATGTTGCTTAAGATGATGCAAATAATTTGGATTTAGTTGCCTTGAAAGAAAAGGAAGAGCGTGAAAAGAAGGAGGCTGCAAAAACGAAACCTAAGCCAAAAAATCCTAAAAAGAAAAATGTCACTGTGGCTACTTGATGAGTGCCAAATAGTGCATATTTATACACCTTTTTATTGGCATTTTACTCATCTTTTGCGCTTAGAAATCAGATATTATCCCATATTCTGTGTTTTCCTTGTTTTCAAGAATAAATATTTGTATTAATTAATTTTGTGTTTTTAGGTAATAAATAAAGCTCGGAGAAACTAAGGAGCAAAAGAGCGGAAAGAATTGGAGTCAAGCATCTATGGAGCAGATAGCCAAAGCCCGCGCGCAAATCAGTTGCAACCCAACACGGAAGACATGGGCTAAAGCTACCCACGACCCGGATCCGAGCCCGTCTCTTCTGAGACGTTGAGATTTCTTTCTCCCTCATCCAACGGTCGCTGCCTCCACGTGCATCGAAGATCGCTGCTCCCGTGCTACACCAGATCACGCCAAAACCGCATACCTCCCTGAGCCGTTCAGATCTCCATCAGCTCCATCCTACGCTCGCTGCGCCTTCCTCATCGAGCTTTGATGTAACCGCTTCACACCACAACACCTATATATTCCCATTAACCAAAACCCTAACTCATTTCCTTCTCTTCCCTTACCCGACAGCTTGAGAGAGAGCTCGCTCCTCTCCTTCACCTCCCTCTCCCCGACGTACACCACCTCCATCTCTCGTCTTACGCCACGACCATTTCTACCACCACCCGTACCGGTCTCAAGAAGCCCACCAACAACTCCCGCATAGCCCGCTCCTAGTATTAATTATCTATTACATAGCTTCTCAAACCCTAGAAGCTAAATGATAGATAATTGAAACTAGGGTTAGCCAACAACCAAAGCATGGAGCGCAGGAGACGATTTGACAAGAGAGGAGTGCGATTCAGAGTATGGGTTCGAGTTTTTATTAATTTAATTTTTATTTTAATTGAATTAGGGTTAGGTATTTTGGGGGAAACGTTGCATGTATAAATAGGAGTGTTCTATGGATGTAGAAGGCACGCCTGGATTAGCCAGTGCAGTCACTTTAGTTTTAATTTTGTGTATTTTGTTATTTCATCATGTTTTAGTTTAATTTTGCTAGGGTTTCACTGAAACCCTAATTCCCAATTGTGTTTGAACGTGTTGAATGTTCTTGAGAGCTTAATGTATTAGATAGCTTCAAATTTTATCACTTCAACTCTTTTCTCTCACAGTGCATACCAAAGCCATGGATGCACCGTAGTTAGGTTAATACCGAGTTGAGAGTGATTCACTCTTGCTTCTAATTTTAATACTAATTCCCCGACTAGTTGTGCTAAATTAGACAACTAGTACTTAGGGTTAGTGCCTTACTGCTATTTAAGTTATCACTTGGGGAAACTCTTAGATAAGTGGTAGCTAGTGACAAGCTTCACTTGTCTGGTATAAGAACAAGAACTCAAACTAGTTGAGCACATAGTAGGAATTCAGAGGTGGATTTGAAGACCTAGCAAGCCTTTCTTTTGTCACTGTATACCTTAGTTTAGGTTTATTTCATTTCATCCCAGCCGTTTCGGCACAAAATATCTTTTGTTACACTCTGTCACTTGTTACTCACTAGAACTCAGTAGAGCAGCCTTAGATCAATATCAGAGCACCACAAGTCCTTGTGGGATCGACCCGTACTTGCCGCGTCTCCGATAGACGCCGTGCACTTGCGGATTATAACACGTAGGTCAAATTTACATACACTTTCGAGGCCTACCAAGTTTTTGGCGCCGCTGCCGGGGACTTGGCGTGTGCCCTGTGATCCATTGCTTGTCTTTACTGAGATTTATTCATCCCTGTATATACCCACATTGAGTTGATACTTTTAGCCCTGCATTATAGTATAACTTAGCTTATCTGTGGCATTTCAGCATCTTGTACTGCATCCCTGATTTTCATTTGTAACCCTGTATATATGTGTAAGACCTTTTCTTGTTTCCATGCCATTTTTGATGTAGCTTAGCTTAACTTTGCTTATCTCAGTTCATCTCAGTTATTGTAGCTTCTTGTTTTCTTGCATCTCAGTTCATTAGTAGTAGTTATCTGTAACTTAGTACACATCTGCATCTGCACTTGCATTATAGTTCTCCATTCCTGCATCATAACCCTTCACACTTCCCATTAGTATAACTTGTGTTACACATTCATGTTACACCCTGCATTGTATTGCATCTTAGCAAACATAATTTTTGTTTCCCTGCCATCTTTCATATACATTGCACTTCCAAACTCGGTGCGGCTATGCATTTGTGCATCTTTTTGTCTCTTGAGTGTGCATTATAGAAAACTAAACTCTCATTTTGAGCAGCAGTGCCGAGCTTGCCGTGCCTTGTATTCTTGTCTTCTTGAGCAAAGCCTCGAAGTCGTTGAACCTCGGAGCATACAGTGCACCCGTTGAGCTTGCTGTTGTCTTCTTGTGCTTGTGTTGCAACCGAGCAACCCCGCAACTTATAGGAGTCGGTGAGTGGCTCCTTCATAGCCGAATGCATGCTTGAGCCCTAAGCATAACCCATTTTGCAAACCCCGATTGCATGATAGCCGGAACCTTGCGAAGCACTAAACCCCGAGCTCGAGTTTGAGCACAAACCAATCGGCCCTGAAATACCTAGCCTGTGCACCTGTTAAACCTTGCCTTGTCTTGGCTGAGTGCACAGCCCCCGTTGACCCCGCCACTCAAGTCTCTGTGTGTGTGAGTGATCCTTTGCATCTGTGAGTTGCTTGACCTGTGTATGAAAGCTATTTTCATTTGCTATTAAGTTTGTGCTAGACTCTGAATGTGTTGTTGTGTGGCGTACCTTGTGTGCCTGATCTTACATTGGTTAGCTGGTAGTTTGTAATTCGAGGAGCGAGGCCTTGCTCTGTAGACCTCTGAGCTCAACCTTGCTCGACCTATCTGCCCTGTACCCTGTGAAGAGTAACAGCAACTGGCCTTGTTGACACTCAGTGGTGTGTTGTAAAGGCCAAGCTTTGTTTATTTGTGAATTGGTGTGTTAATTTTTTTGCATGATTTTTTGAGTAACCTGTCCAGTGCTGTGTTGAGAACTGCGTTTAGGCTGTCTTGTATTGATGTGCTAAGCTGCAATCACTAAGTCGTGCTTTGCCAACTGTCGAATGGTGTGAGTTTGTCTTCTTGAGCACTACTAGACCGAGCCGTGCTTGTGCTTGTTCTTCCGCCAAAGCTTGTGCATTCTCCAAAACATCTCTGTGTGTGCTTAATCTGTGTGTTGCGCTACTTTTGTGAATTGTATCTCACTGTGGCCGTGAGACACTAAGCTGTGCTGTGTAGTTTCAACAATATAAGCACTTCTGGGTGCTTAGTTCGTGAGAAAATCTGTCAATTTGTGCTAGTCTGTGTTACCCCGTGTGTGAATTTGCCAACATGTGGAGAGCTTGAGCCGCTCTCGGATCGTGCCAATCTCTCGCCAACTCGGGTTGCCAACCGCCGACCAAACTAAACCCCAATTGATGGGCTTTGCACATAACAATTGAGCCAATAAACAAAACTGTGCATATGAGTCGAAACCCAACCCTTGGGCTCAACATAAACCGAACTCTGCGAGCCCATAGTCTCGTCGGGCTATACCCTTTTCGGGCCGGCTGCGCACACAAACTCAGCCCACATACTGAGCCTTTTCAATCTGGGCTTGCACTCTGCACAACCGGAGCCCACAATCATAGCTGGGCTGACTGACCACACACAGCTGGGCTCACTGCAACCAAACTGAAACCCAGTTCACCTGGGCCAACACAACCTGGGCTGTGCACACAACTGGGCTGTGCAGTTTTCACAAATCCTGGGCTTCAAACAACAAATCCCAGGCTTCAAACAACAAGCCTACAACAAACCAAAACCCAACAAACCAAAAATGAACCCATTTAAACCAAACAAAACCTACATAAACCAAATTAGATTGTGAGTTCAATTTGAGTTGATAAATCATGTCAGGATTTTGGTCTGCATATGGGGATGGAAACAAATCCCTTAGAGAGCGTGCTTACGGGAACGCTTCACAGGATGAACTCCCCACATACCATAGTGATTTTAGGGAATATTATGAGCCTTATCAGGGCCCTGACCTTGAGTACTCATACCCTAACCATCATGAGCACATGTATCAGTCACCACAGTGGGGAGTTGAACAATTTTATACTCCCCCAACTCCTAGTTTGCAATCAACAATGGAAACACTCATGGAGCTAAATGCTAGGCTTGAAATGAATGCAATACATGACCATCCATATAGCATTGATTATGAATTTCCCACTGTTGAAAACTCTCCTTTCATTGAACAACATAATGAATTTCTAGAATTGAATCAAAACCTTGAGCAAAGGTTTGAGAGTTTAGAACTCAAATTGAGTCAAATCTGTGATGCACTAAATGAGGAGAGGGAGGAATTTGTGGTGAAATGCATTTCTATGATGATGATGATGAATATGAATATGAAGAGCATGTGTATTTTGAAAACGTAGTAGAATCTTTAGGTTCGTAGACATCAAGTGCCTCTTACATGAACCCTATGAATGATGCTTCTTCTAATATTCATATATGTGATGATGATGTGGAACTGTGGAATTGTCTGTGAAAGTGAACATGATTTACCCTCTTTTGACTTTAGGAAAGTGTGTGATGGTACAAATGATTTTAAAAATGGAAACAACCTAGATGTACCTAACCTCTCTCCTGAGTCACAAATTGAAACTCCTTCACCCAACCTAGGTGTAGTTTGTCACAAAATTGCAAAACCAACTTTTCTAAAAATGCCTAACTTAGGCCTAGAACTTTGTGCTTCCCAAGTCCTCTTGGACTATTTTGCATCAAAGTATGACACCTTTAGGGAACCACAGTTGGAATGTGTATGTATGCCTGTAATTAGCAAAACTCATTTTGAGTTAGACCTTTTGCATGATGTACCTTTAAAATTGCAAGATTTTGTGCTTTCAAACACACCCGTTCACAAGTTTAGGTTTGGGGGAAACTCTTTCACATACACAGTCTTACTTGCACTATCATATTATATTTGTGTAAGACTGTTGATGTTTGTATATATTTTCTATTGGGTTGATCCTCAACTCTTTTAGATCGTTGGTTTATGGTAAATTTTCATTGTATATATCCGGTAGGACTTGTTAAATTTTCTTTTCTTGAATCGGTTGAGTCTTCATGCGCATATATTATGCTAATCCGATATGATCTCCGTTGAGAATGTTGGATTCTAGCCTTGACTAAAGAAGCTCAACCTTGCTCCCGCGACATCCAGTAATCTCTTCCCTTTTCTCTTATCAAAGCATAGTTCTCTCGGTATGTGACTGTTTAAAATTTTTCTATATGTCGACACATTGAGGACAATGTTTGATTTAGGTTTGGGGGTGCATTTGCATATTTTTGCATTTAGAGTTTTTAGTCTTTTTAACCTTTTATTTCAATTTAAAAAAAAAAAAAAAAAAAAAAAAAAAAAAAAAAAATTCAAAAATTCAAAAATTCAAAAACTCTTTTTGTACAAACCTCCAACTTTTAGAGATTTTAGAGTCACTAGCATGCTTTTAGCTATGTTTACATAGAGAATCTGACCGAAATAACAAGAACTTAGAAGTACCGGAGAACACAATCGGGTTTCTTAGTTGATTAGAGCGTTAAAGTTGGATTTAACCATACCGGAGGGCGAATTAGGGTCTTTGTTTAGATATTCGGTAGTAGAATTGTGATCACCCATAGTGGAGACTACCCATTTTACATCAAGTGAGGCACCAACCTTCAAATTTTTGCAACTTTCTAGAAAAGTTTGTTAGAGTGTGTGTCACCTTACGTAAATTAGGGTAGGAATGGTGAGCTACCCAACTTCGCACCAATTTCAAGACTACTTTTGATCTCTTGAGTGCTAGTTTTTGTCAATCATGAGGGTGACGTCTAAAGATGAAAACTCCTTCTAAATACCGATTTGCCAGTTAGCATCTCTCTCTCTCAATCAGCAAGACCCATAGAAACACATCATAACAAGAACCTGAGCAGATTCAGAATATGGAAAGAAAAGTTGATATAGTCCAAGGTTTATGTGCAACAAAGAAAAGAAAATAGGATGAGAATTAATAAAATTTATAAAATCAAGACAATACAAGTTGTGGAAAAATTGAGTGATAAAGTCCTTTGTCCATGGAGTTAGTTGTTTCATTATTTGTATTTTTATTTTCACTTATTGTAATGTTAAAAAAAATAAAAAAATAAAAAAAAAAAAAAAAAATAAAAAAAAATATTGTAGTTTATTTTTGCTACCACCATGGTAAAGAAGAATTTAAAAAGAAAAATCCAAACAACAAGGAATTTGAGTAGAAAAGTTAAAAATTGTCAAGTTTTGTGAAGTTTAGAAGTTCGTCATCAACAAGTGAAGACCGAAGATCAAGATTGAAGACGTTTCTATGGTTCTTATGAGAGTGATATTAATTGCCGATCGGGTGAGAAGTGAGTGAGTACTCCCACCCCTTGCTAATGGTTGATTTCCTTTCTTAGAGATCATCGAAAAAGATTCTTTTTGTCCACACTTTTGTGGAGTCTCCAGATTTTACTTCGGAAGGTTATCCTTCTTACCTACAACGTGTGCGGGATTTCTCTCTTTATTCCCGCTGCACACATGAGAGACTAAAAAGCGATCTTTTTGAGTGCAATTATCATAAAACCCTAATGGTGAGGGAAGTCGAGGCTTATGATCACAATCGAATCCGAATTCTTTCATATGGTATGGTTACTTCTCGCTCGGCACTTAAGGATGAGAAGGCGTTCTTCGATAGTTCTAACCATTACTAGCATGCGAAACTTTATGTCCTCATAGCTTCTTGGAGGCTTGAGACTCTTTTACACTCGAAGTTGGAGAAGGTTTTGTGGGTACACCTCTCGGTAAACCCTCACGAGACTACAACTCGTCCACTAGGGACACCTAGCGGTTTAAAGGCTTAGTGCATACGCTAAATGCATTCGAGAGACTGCGATGGGGGTATAGTTAGGATTTCTTATTTTCTGTTTCACTTGAGGACAAGTAAAATTCGGGTTTGGGGGTATTTGATGAGTGCCAAATAGTGCATATTTATACACCTTTTTATTGGCATTTTACTCATCTTTTGCGCTTAGAAATCGATATTATCCCATATTCTCGTGTTTTCCTTGTTTTCAAGAATAAATATTTGTATTAATTAATTTTGTGTTTTTAGGTAATAAATAAAGCTCGGAGAAACTAAGGAGCAAAAGAGCGAGTAAGAATTGGAGTCAAGCATCTATGGAGCAGATAGCCAAAGCCCGCGCGCGAAATCGATTGCAACCCAACACGGAAGACATGGGCTAAAGCTACCCACGACCCGGATCCGAGCCCGTCTCTTCTGAGACGTTGAGATTTCTTTCTCCCTCATCCAACGGTCGCTGCCTCCACGTGCATCGAAGATCGCTGCTCCCGTGCTACACCAGATCACGCCAAAACCGCATACCTCCCTGAGCCGTTCAGATCTCCATCAGCTCCATCCTACGCCGCCGCGCCTTCCTCATCGAGCTTTGATGTAACCGCTTCACACCACAACACCTATATATTCCCATTAACCAAAACCCTAACTCATTTCCTTCTCTTCCCTTACCCGACAGTTGCAGAGAGAGCTCTGCTCCTCTCCTTCACCTCCCTCTCCCTGACAGACACCACCTCCATCTCCTGTCTTCTGCCACAGCCATTTCTACCACCACCCGTACCAGTCTCAGCCACCAACAACTCCTGCATAGCCCGCTCCTAGTATTAATTATCTATTACATAGCTTCTCAAACCCTAGAAGCTAAATGATAGATAATTGAAACTAGGGTTAGCCAACAACCAAAGCATGGAGCGCAGGAGACGATTTGACAAGAGAGGAGTGCGATTCAGAGTATGGGTTCGAGTTTTTATTAATTTAATTTTTATTTTAATTGAATTAGGGTTAGGTATTTTGGGGGAAACGTTGCATGTATAAATAGGAGTGTTCTATGGATGTAGAAGGCACGCCTGGATTAGCCAGTGCAGTCACTTTAGTTTTAATTTTGTGTATTTTGTTATTTCATCATGTTTTAGTTTAATTTTGCTAGGGTTTCAGTGAAACCCTAATTCCCAATTGTGTTTGAACGTGTTGAATGTTCTTGAGAGCTTAATGTATTAGATAGCTTCAAATTTTATCACTTCAACTCTTTTCTCTCACAAAGTGCATACCAAAGCCATGGATGCACCGTAGTTAGGTTAATACTTGAGTTGAGAGTGATTCAGCTCTTGCTTCTAATTTTAATACTAATTCCCCGACTAGTTGTGCTAAATTAGACAACTAGTACTTAGGTTAGTGCCTTAGCTGCTATTTAAGTTATCACTTGGGGAAACTCTTAGATAAGTGGTAGCTAGTGACAAGCTTCACTTGTCCGGTATAAGAACAAGAACTCAAACTAGTTGAGCACATAGTAGGAATTAGAGGTGGATTTGAAGACCTAGCAAGCCTTTCTTTTGTCACTGTATACCTTAGTTTAGGTTTATTTCATTTCATCCCAGCCGTTTCGGCACAAAATATCTTTTGTTACACTCTGTCACTTGTTACTCACTAGAACTCAGTAGAGCAGCCTTAGATCAATATCAGAGCACCACAAGTCCTTGTGGGATCGACCCGTACTTGCCGCGTCTCCGATAGACGCCGTGCACTTGCGGATTATAACACGTAGGTCAAATTTACATACACTTTCGAGGCCTACCAAGTTTTTGGCGCCGTTGCCGGGGACTTGGCGCGTGCCCCCGTGATCCATTGCTTGTCTTTACCGAGATTTATTCATCCTCGTATATACCCACATTGAGTTGATACTTTTAGCCCCGCATTATAGTATAACTTAGCTTATCTCGTGGCATTTCAAAGATCTTGTACCGCATCCCCGATTTTCATTTGTAACCCCGTATATATGTGTAAGACCTTTTCTTGTTTCCATGCCATTTTTGATGTAGCTTAGCTTAACTTTGCTTATCTCAGTTCATCTCAGTTATTGTAGCTTCTTGTTTTCTTGCATCTCAGTTCATTAGTAGTAGTTATCTGTAACTTAGTACACATCTGCATCTGCACTTGCATTATAGTTCTCCATTCCTGCATCATAACCCTTCACACTTCCCATTAGTATAACTTGTGTTACACATTCATGTTACACCCTGCATTGTATTGCATCTTAGCAAACATAATTTTTGTTTCCCTGCCATCTTTCATATACATTGCACTTCCAAACTCAGTGCAGCTATGCATTTGTGCATCTTTTTGTCTCTTGAGCTGTGCATTATAGAAAACTAAACTCTCATTTTGAGCCAGCAGGTGCCTGAGCTTGCCGTGCTCGCTGTGTTATTCTTGTCTTCTTGAGCAAAGCCTCGAAGTCGTTGAACCTCGAGCATACCGGTACCGTTGAGCTTTTTGTTGTGTCCGCTGTGCTTGTGTTGCAACTGAGCAACCCCTGCAACTTATAGGAGTCAGGTGAGTGGCTCCTTCATAGCTGAATGCATGCTTGAGCCCTAAGCATAACCCATTTTGCAAACCCTGATTGCATGATAGCTGGAACCTTGCGAAGCACTAAACCCTGAGCTCTGAGTTTGAGCACAAACCAATCGGCCCTGAAATACCTAGCCTGTGCACCTGTTAAACCTTGCCTTGTCTTGGCTGAGTGCACAGCCCTGTTGACCCTGCCACTCTGAAGTCTGTGTGTGTGAGTGATCCTTTGCATCTGTGAGTTGCTTGACCTGTGTATGAAAGCTATTTTCATTTGCTATTAAGTTTGTGCTAGACTCTGAATGTGTTGTTGTGTGGCGTACCTTGTGTGCCTGATCTTACATTGGTTAGCTGGTAGTTTGTAATTCAGAGCAGGCCTTGCTCTGTAGACCTCTGAGCTCAACCTTGCTCGACCTATCTCGCCTGCACTCGTGAAGAGAATAAGAATCGCCTTGTTGACACTCGGTGGTGTGTTGTAAAGGCCAAGCTTTGTTTATTTGTGAATTGGTGTGTTAATTTTTTGCATGAGTTTTTGAGTAACTCCGTCAGTCTTCGTGTTGAGAACTGCGTTTAGGGCTGTCTTGTATTGATCTGTGCTAAGCTGCAATCACTAAGTTGTGCTTTGCCAATCTGTCGAATGGTGTGAGTTTGTGCTGCTGAGCACTACTAGACTGAGCTGTGCTGTGCTTGTTCTTCGCCAAACCGTGCATTCTCCAAAACATCTCTGTGTGTGCTTAATCTGTGTGTTGCGCTACTTTTGTGAATTGTATCTCACTGTGCTGTGAGACACTAAGCTGTGCTGTGTAGTTTCCAACAATATAAGCACTTCTGGGTGCTTAGTTCTGTGAGAAAATCTGTCAATTTGTGCTAGTCTGTGTTACCCTGTGTGTGAATTTGCCAACATGTGGAGAGCTTGAGTCGCTCTCGATCGTGCCAATCTCGCCAATCCTCGGGTTGCCAATCTGCCGACCAAACTAAACCCCAATTGATGGGCTTTGCACATAACAATTGAGCCTAATAAACAAACTGTGCATATGAGCCTGAAACCCAACCCTTGGGCTCAACATAAACCGAACTCGCCGAGCCCGCCTTTCTACTGGGCTATACCCTTTTCGCCGGTCACAAGACACAAACTCAGCCCACATACTACCGAGCCTTTTCAACTGGGCTTGCACTCTGCACAACCGGAGCCCACAATCATGGCTGGGCTGGCTGACCACACACAGCTGGGCTCACTGCAACCAAACTGAAACCCAGTTCACCTGGGCCAACACAACCTGGGCTGTGCACACAACTGGGCTGTGCAGTTTTCACAAATCCTGGGCTTCAAACAACAAATCCCAGGCTTCAAACAACAAGCCTACAACAAACCAAAACCCAACAAACCAAAAATGAACCCATTTAAACCAAACAAAACCTACATAAACCAAATTAGATTGTGAGTTCAATTTGAGTTGATAAATCATGTCGATTTTGGTCCGCATATGGGGATGGAAACAAATCCCTTAGAGAGCGTGCTTACGGAACGCTTCTGTGATGAACTCCCACATACCATAGTGATTTTAGGGAATATTATGAGCCTTCTCGGGCCCCGACCTTGAGTACTCATACCCTAACCATCATGAGCACATGTATCAGTCACCACGGTGGGAGTTGAACAATTTTATACTCCCCCAACTCCTAGTTTGCAATCAACAATGGAAACACTCATGGAGCTAAATGCTAGGCTTGAAATGAATGCAATACATGACCATCCATATAGCATTGATTATGAATTTCCCATTTGTTGAAAACTCTCCTTTCATTGAACAACATAATGAATTTCTAGAATTGAATCAAAACCTTGAGCAAAGGTTTGAGAGTTTAGAACTCAAATTGAGTCAAAACGTGATGCACTAAATGAGGAGAGGGAGGAATTTCAGGGTGAAATGCATTTCTATGATGATGATGATGAATATGAATATGAAGAGCATGTGTATTTTGAAAACGTAGTAGAATCTTTAGGTTCAGAGACATCAAGTGCCTCTTCTGTGAACCCTATGAATGATGCTTCTTCTAATATTCATATATGTGATGATGATGTGGAACCTGTGGAATTGTCCTGTGAAAGTGAACATGATTTACCCTCTTTTGACTTTAGGAAAGTGTGTGATGGTACAAATGATTTTAAAAATGGAAACAACCTAGATGTACCTAACCTCTCTCCTGAGTCACAAATTGAAACTCCTTCACCCAACCTAGGTGTAGTTTGTCACAAAATTGCAAAACCAACTTTTCTAAAAATGCCTAACTTAGGCCTAGAACTTTGTGCTTCCCAAGTCCTCTTGGACTATTTTGCATCAAAGTATGACACCTTTAGGGAACCACAGTTGGAATGTGTATGTATGCTCAGTAATTAGCAAAACTCATTTTGAGTTAGACCTTTTAATGATGTACCTTTAAAATTGCAAGATTTTGTGCTTTCAAACACACCTGTTCACAAGTTTAGGTTTGGGGGAAACTCTTTCACATACACAGTCTTACTTGCACTATCATATTATATTTGTGTAAGACTGTTGATGTTTGTATATATTTTCTATTGGGTTGATCCTCAACTCTTTAGACTGTTGGTTTATGGTAAATTTTCATTGTATATATCCAGTAGGACTTGTTAAATTTTCTTTTCTTGAATCGGTTGAGTCTTCATGCGCATATATTATGCTAATCCGATATGATCTCCGTTGAGAATGTTGGATTCTAGCCTTGACTAAAGAAGCTCAACCTTGCTCCCGCCGACATCCGGTAATCTCTTCCCTTTTCTCTTATCAGCATAGTTCTCTCAGTATGTGACTGTTTAAAATTTTTCTATATGTCGACACATTGAGGACAATGTTTGATTTAGGTTTGGGGGTGCATTTGCATATTTTTGCATTTAGAGTTTTTAGTCTTTTTAACCTTTTATTTCAATTTAAAAAAAAAAAAAAAAAAAAAAAAAAATTCAAAAAAATTCAAAAAATCAAAAAACTCTTTTTGTACAAACCTCCAACTTTTAGAGATTTTAGAGTCACTAGCATGCTTTTAGCTATGTTTACATAGAGAATCTGACCGAAATAACAAGAACTTAGAAGTACCGGAGAACACAATCGGGTTTCTTAGTTGATTAGAGCGTTAAAGTTGGATTTAACCATACTGGGAGGGCTTAATTAGGTGCTTTGTTTAGATATTCCAGTAGTAGAATTGTGATCACCCATAGTGGAGACTACCCATTTTACATCAAGTGAGGCACCAACCTTCAAATTTTTGCAACTTTCTAGAAAATGTTAGAGTGTGTGTCACCTTACGTAAATTAGGGTAGGAATGGTGAGCTACCCAACTCGCACCAATTTCAAAGACTACTTTTGATCTCTTGAGTGCTAGTTTTTGTCAATCATGAGGGTGACGTCTAAAGATGAAAACTCCTTCTAAATACCGATTTGCAGTTAGCATCTCTCTCTCTCAATCAGCAAGACCCATAGAAACACATCATCGTCAAAGAACCTGAGCAGATTCGAGGAATATGGAAAGAAAAGTTGATATAGTCCAAGGTTTATGTGCAACAAAGAAAAGAAAATAGGATGAGAATTAATAAAATTTATAAAATCAAGACAATACAAGTTGTGGAAAAATTGAGTGATAAAGTCCTTTGTCCATGGAGTTAGTTGTTTCATTATTTGTATTTTTATTTTCACTTATTGTAATGTTAAAAAAAAAATAAAAAAAAATAAAATAAAAAAAAAAATTAAAAATCAAAAAAATATTGTAGTTTATTTTTGCTACCACCATGGTAAAGAAGAATTTAAAAAGAAAAATCCAAACAACAAGGAATTTGAGTAGAAAAGTTAAAAATTGTCAAGTTTTGTGAAGTTTAGAAGTTCGTCATCAACAAGTGAAGACCGAAGACCGAAGATTGAAGACGTTTCTATGGTTCA
The DNA here is from genome assembly GCA_023531295.1 of Papaver armeniacum. Taxonomy (NCBI): domain Eukaryota; kingdom Viridiplantae; phylum Streptophyta; class Magnoliopsida; order Ranunculales; family Papaveraceae; genus Papaver; species Papaver armeniacum. The sequence continues at coordinate 136,219 of JAJJWW010017645.1, forward strand.
TATGAGAGAGTGATATTAATTGCCGATCGGGTGAGAAGTGAGTGAGTACTCCCACCCCTTGCTAATGGTTGATTTCCTTTCTTAGAGATCATCGTAAAAGATTCTTTTTGTCCACACTTTTGTGGAGTCTCCAGATTTTACTTCGGAAGGTTATCCTTCTTACCTACAACGTGTGCAGGATTTCTCTCTTTATTCCCGCTCGCACACATGAGAGACTAAAAAGCGATCTTTTTGAGTGCAATTATCATAAAACCCTAATGGTGAGGTAGAAGTCGAGGCTTATGATCACAATCGAATCCGAATTCTTTCATATGGTATGGTTACTTCTCGCTCAAAGACTTAAGGATGAGAAGGCGTTCTTCGATAGTTCTAACTTCATTACTAGCATGCGTAAACTTTATGTCCTCATAGCTTCTTGGAGGCTTGAGACTCTTTTACACTCTGAAGTTGGAGAAGGTTTTGTGGGTACACCTCTGTAAACCCTCACGAGACTACAACTCGTCCACTAGGGACACCTAGCGGTTTAAAGGCTTAGTGCATACGCTAAATGCATTCGAGAGACCTGCGACATGAGGGTATAGTTAGGATTTCTTATTTTTGTTTCACTTGAGGACAAGTAAAATTCAGGTTTGGGGGTATTTGATGAGTGCCAAATAGTGCATATTTATACACCTTTTTATTGGCATTTTACTCATCTTTTGCGCTTAGAAATCAGATATTATCCCATATTCTGTGTTTTCCTTGTTTTCAAGAATAAATATTTGTATTAATTAATTTTGTGTTTTTAGGTAATAAATAAAGCTCGGAGAAACTAAGGAGCAAAAGAGCAGAAGAATTGGAGTCAAGCATCTATGGAGCAGATAGCCAAAGCCCGCGCGAATCGGGCTTGCAACCCAACACGGAAGACATGGGCTAAAGCTACCCACGACCCGGATCCGAGCCCGTCTCTTCGAGACGTTGAGATTTCTTTCTCCCTCATCCAACGGTCGCTGCCTCCACGTGCATCGAAGATCGCCGCTCCGTGCTACACCAGATCACGCCAAAACCGCATACCTCCCTGAGCCGTTCAGATCTCCATCAGCTCCATCCTACGCTCGCTGCGCCTTCCTCATCGAGCTTTGATGTAACCGCTTCACACCACAACACCTATATATTCCCATTAACCAAAACCCTAACTCATTTCCTTCTCGTCCCTTACCCGACAGTTGCAGAGAGAGCTCTGCTCCTCTCCTTCACCTCCCTCTCCCTGACAGACACCACCTCCATCTCCTGTCTTCTGCCACAGCCATTTCTACCACCACCCGTACCAGTCTCAGCCACCAACAACTCCTGCATAGCCCGCTCCTAGTATTAATTATCTATTACATAGCTTCTCAAACCCTAGAAGCTAAATGATAGATAATTGAAACTAGGGTTAGCCAACAACCAAAGCATGGAGCGCAGGAGACGATTTGACAAGAGAGGAGTGCGATTCAGAGTATGGGTTCGAGTTTTTATTAATTTAATTTTTATTTTAATTGAATTAGGGTTAGGTATTTTGGGGGAAACGTTGCATGTATAAATAGGAGTGTTCTATGGATGTAGAAGGCACGCCTGGATTAGCCAGTGCAGTCACTTTAGTTTCAATTTTGTGTATTTTGTTATTTCATCATGTTTTAGTTTAATTTTGCTAGGGTTTCACTGAAACCCTAATTCCCAATTGTGTTTGAACTGTGTTGAATGTTCTTGAGAGCTTAATGTATTAGATAGCTTCAAATTTTATCACTTCAACTCTTTTCTCTCACAGTGCATACCAAAGCCATGGATGCACTGTAGTTAGGTTAATACTGAGTTGAGAGTGATTCAGCTCTTGCTTCTAATTTTAATACTAATTCCCCTGACTAGTTGTGCTAAATTAGACAACTAGTACTTAGGGTTAGTGCCTTAGCTGCTATTTAAGTTATCACTTGGGGAAACTCTTAGATAAGTGGTAGCTAGTGACAAGCTTCACTTGTCTGGTATAAGAACAAGAACTCAAACTAGTTGAGCACATAGTAGGAATTCAGAGGTGGATTTGAAGACCTAGCAAGCCTTTCTTTTGTCACTGTATACCTTAGTTTAGGTTTATTTCATTTCATCCCAGCCGTTTCGGCACAAAATATCTTTTGTTACACTCTGTCACTTGTTACTCACTAGAACTCAGTAGAGCAGCCTTAGATCAATATCAGAGCACCACAAGTCCTTGTGGGATCGACCCGTACTTGCCGCGTCTCCGATAGACGCCGTGCACTTGCGGATTATAACACGTAGGTCAAATTTACATACACTTTCGAGGCCTACCACTACTGTTGGTCAAGTTACTACTCGAGGTGGTAGAAGTTCTAGAAAGGGTTCGGCAAGCCCTGAAAAAAATCGTGTTAATTAATGCGTGTCTTTTACTGGAATGCTCAAGGCTTGGATAAAGATGGTGCAAGGGCCAAGTTGGAGGAGTTATATCACTTGCATAGTCCTGATGTAATTTGTATTGCGGAACCGCAGGTTTTCTGCAACACACGTTTTGTTAGGAAGATGAAATTATTTGATTTGAGTGAGGATGTTATTACAAATGAAGCTGGTGGAGAGAAGGGTAATATTTGGGTCTTGTGGAGAAATACTTTAGCTAGGCTGAATGTCCTATCCTCTTCAAAGCAAGCTATTACTCTAGATTTTGTTGGAGATTTAATTATGGCAGTTCATGCTTCTTATGATCCAGTGGCACGGCAAAGACTTTGGCGTCAATTGGGCTTGGGTTTTACATCTATTCCATGGTTGGTGTTGGGGGATTTTAATTGTGTTTTGCGATTGGAGGAGAAGAAAGGCGGCAAGCCGATAAAAGAAGTTTATATGAACGAGTTTCGAAGTTGGATTTCTGATAATGGTCTCGTGGAAGCTGATGCTCTTGGAAAGAAGTATACTTGGACAAATTGTCGGAGTGGTATTCACAAAATCGTTTCTAAGCATGATAGGGCGATTTTAAATGATGCTTGGTATGACAAATATCCAAATTGGAGGTGTAAGGCATTGCCAAGGGTTTGCTCGGATCATTCCCCATTATTTGGCTACGCCTTTGAGAATCCAAGGCCAAAGAGGGTTCCTTTCAGAATTCAAAAAATGTGGCTCTCGCATCCAGGTTTTTTGAGTTTTGTGGAGGAAAATTGGAGATTAAGGCTTGATGGTGCTCCTCCTTTTGTGTTTACTTCAAAATTGAAGAGATTGCGTGAAGCTTTGAAAATTTGGAATAAAACTGTTTTTGGTGATGTTTAGTTTCGTTTGAAGCAAGCTGAATTAAGACTTGAGACGGAAAATGATCTTCTTGATCAAAATCCGAGAAGTGAATTGATGAGTGCCAAATATTGCATATTTCTACATTTATTTATTGGCATTTAACTCATCTTTGTGCTCTGTAAATCGATATTATCCCCATTCTGTGTTTTCTTTGTTTTCAAGAATAAATATTTGTACTAATTAATTTTGTGTTTTTAGGTAGTAAATAAAGCTCGGAGAAATTGAGGAGCCAAAAGAGCAGAGAATTGGAGGCGAGCGTCTATGGAGCAAAAAGCCAAAGCCCGCGCGCGCATCAGTTGCAGCCCAACAAGGAGCAACCCATTCTCAAGACATGGGCTTGAGCAGTCCAAGACCCGACCCGCGACCCGGATCCAAGCCCGTACCATTTGATCCGTTAGATTTGCTCCATTCATATCCTACGGCCGCATCAACCCACGCATCGGATTCACCGAGATCCAACGCTCTCTCATTCATGCGCATCGACCCTTCGTTGTTCCCGCTCCACAGCAAAACCGCCAATCACCTTACCTTTCGAGCCAAACACTCCCTCCCCATTTCTCTCTCTCTTCCCCCCGACAATCCCAGAGAAAACCCTTACCTCCTTCTTCTCCCGACCAAACCATGGCAGAGCCACCACCATCTCCATCTCCTGACACCACAAAGAAAGAAAGACATCAACCACCTTCTCCGCCACCCTAGTTCGACCCATCTCTTTCTCAGCTTCTCTCTTACCCTAGAAGCTCAGTTGGAGATATATGGAGCTAGGGTTTCAACTATCAGAGCATTAATGGCTTCCAGAGGCGAATTCGCAGAGGGAACAGGTTTGGGTTCGTCATTAATTGCACTTTTGAGTGATTAAGAGGTATATATTTGAGTGTTCATCATCTGAGAGGGGAGTTAGTAAGTTTTTAGGGTTTTGATTTATATTTCAATTTCAAGTCTGTTTTTATTATGTTTACTATGTTCTGAATCAATTTGCTAGGATTTAAATGAAACCCTAATTCTCTGTTATGTTATTCAACTTTGTTTGAATTGTTCTTGAATGCTTAAATTATAAAATATCTTCAATTCTAGTACTCCAATGCTTTACTCTCACAATGAATGCCATGTATCCATTGTAGTTAGGATAAAACTGTGTTGATTGTGCTTCAGCTCAGACCTTAGAGATTGTTGCTAATCCTTTAACTAGTTGTACTTAACTAGACAATTAGTGCTCTGGATTGGTACTTTAGCTGATAATTGAATTATCTCTTGGTGAAACTCCTTAGATAAGTGATAGAATTGACACACTTTCCTTATCTGTCACAGGAACAAGAATACTCAAACTAGTTGAATTACATAACATGAATTAGTGGTGGATTTGACGATCCTAGTACCCTTTATACTCACTACTTGTAGTTCATCTTGATTTCATTGTTATAACCTACAACTTGTCGTAAAGACATTAAACAAACCCACCTTTGAGTTATCTTCTTAGAAATCAGTTAGGAATCCTTAATATCAACTACACAGCAACTCCATTTCTCTGTGGATCGACCTGTACTTGCCACGCCTCCAACAGGCGCTGTGCACTTGCAGTTTACACGTAGGCGAAGCTTCTTTCCCAGCCTACCATGAATATCAATTTTTGAAGGATGCGGATGCTAAGAAAGCTGCGGAGGACGTGCGCATTGAATTGGATACAATGCTTAAACAAAAATCGAGAGAGTCTTGGTTAGAAGACGGAGATCAAAATACTCGATTTTTTCATAATAACATTCGCATGCGAAGGAGTCACAACACTATATCTGAATTGAAGGTTTCTACTAACTCTACTTTGATTTTGCAGGATGATATAAAAAATACATTGTGGATCATTACCAAGCAAAGTTCAATGGTGGAGAATTCAATATTGATCCAAACTTGTTTGATTATGCGCATGAAAGTATTTCGGCTGCTTAGAGTGCTTTCATGGATGCCATTCCATCTTTGGAAGAAGTGAAAGAAGTTGTTTTTGACTTAGGCGCGGACTCTGCTCCTGGCCATGACGGCTTTACATGTTCTTTTTATAGACTTTGTTGGAACATTATTTCTAGAGATCTTTTTAATGCTATTGCAAACTGTTGGGCGATGCGGAAAATTCCAAATGGCATTAACTCTAGTTTTATTGTTCTAATTGATCGCTGTCGTAGGCATCAAAAATAAATTACACTTTCTTACTACTCAAAATATATAATGAAGCAAGGGCAAGAAAGGATCGTTCCCACAGAGAGGTCTTGGTTGTCAATATGTTTCGGTATCTTATAAGTAACACAGGGTTTTCTGATTTTTATAAACGAAAATAAAATAAAAACAAAACAATAAAAAGTAAACACGCAAATCAAGGATGAGAAAGTACTGGTCATGGATTTCGTCTTCAATCACAAACATGTTTTCAACACAATAACTAGAATTGATATTTTAATCTCAACTTTTATCAAAGGCCCTAGAATACCTTGATCGCAAGAATATCCCGCTAATCTCCTCTTGTCATCAACAAACACATTAAAAGATGCGAATATGAATTCTATCTTAAAGAACAACCTAACGTGTAAAAGCACTAATCAAGTTTAATTCCCTAGATGCGTTAAGTTCTATGAAATCAGGCCAATCAAAGCAATCGAACGTGTAAAAGCACTAATCCGATTTAACAAAGGTTATGGTTCACATATGATCATAAGAATATATCACTACAAACTATAATCATATTTATGCTACTTGCAATCAGGAATTAACAACTATTTCGTATTGAAAACCCTAATCTAGCAATAAAGATGAAAGCAAACTCAATCGATTCGCGACTCGACTAAACAAGCATTCAAATCATGTAACAATATTAATGGTGAATCATAAACGATAATATGAGAGAAAACTAATTTATTGCACAAAAACTCATGTTTGGAAATCCAACTAATCCATAACCAAAAGAAAACTCTAACTCATATTCATGGAGTTCATAACAAGAAGAAAGAGAAAATCTTTCATGGTTCTAAACCCTAGAACAAAGTAGAGGCAAAAAATATGATATAATAAAAAGATATCTCATTAGGTAAAAGTCTTCTCTTTTTATATGTTTCTCAATTTCCATAAAGGATACTCCTTTCAATATTAGGTCTTCTCAAAACCCATCTCCAAGTGGTCCACCAAGCCCATGTGTGAGAAAAAAACCCATGTAAAATTATGTCCAAAATTCGTCGCCAAAAACTCGGGATTATGACCGGAATTGCCGCCGGTCACGATTCCGGCCACCGAAAATTATCTCCGACCACCCGAGCTTGTATCCGACTATCGTAACTCCCAAAGAACTCACTATCATTCTCTGCAGTTCATACACTCACAATTCAGAGCCATATTTCACAAATACACCATCTAAACTAACTCTTGGATTCTTGCGAAAACGCGCCCAAAAGCGTGACTCATAGCTCATATGTGCTGCGGCCGAATCATGCATCCAACACATACCCCCTTCACGATTCACTGAAACATTATGATTCATACTTTAACTTCCAAAATCCGACAACCGGAAGTAGCACCACCGGCTCGCCATTTCTGCTCCGTTTTCGCACAGTTTCTGCAGCTCTCATTCCATCCATCAGTTCTCCCCTGTGTAATTCTTCATCTGCTTTTGTTGATATAAATTTCACTGCCATTACCAGCCTGAGCTGCTTCTCTTCTCTTCCTCGGCTCATTGCCACAATCAATCCCATTAGCTTCACAACCAACGTCACAGCTGCCATTGTAACACTGCCTCAGTTTCACCAGCAAGCAACCTCTTAGCACCACAGTTCACTTCTCCCAGCACATGTAGCTTCATCTTGCAAACTTATCATCACCTGCACTACAATACACAGCACACACACACACTTCCCTTTGAGCCGTAACTGCACCTGTAACTCCTCCACGAGTATCGCAACTCCAGCAGAATCTCAGCCCTTGTAATCTCCAATGCTACAAAACACCACAACCACCATTTGAACTCAGCTGCTACTTCATATTCATAACCTTAAGTACCACCTGCAATATCTCAGTCTGCCTCGACCCAGCTGCTCCAAACTGCACACAACATTACCTTCATCTCCAAACCACCAACCAAACTGAAGCACAGCAAACCTGCACAACCCCTTGGTTCCTTCCTCACTTGCACCTCGGACTCGAGCTCTCAGTCCATATCAGCTCATCTTCATTGCTATTCTCTGCAGCGAAAGCTCATATAATTACTATTCCATTACCAACATCTCGGGCTCTCTGTCTCACAGCACCACCAACCAACCCGTCACCTGCAACACACACCACCCACTCTCATCTACAGAAGCATCCACCAGTTCCAACTCCTGTTGCATCTAATTACCAACAACAGCCTCTACTTCTCAGCATCATCCTATTCACCATCCTTTACAGTGAGTCCATGGGTAATATTGCACATACTGGTGGCATTCTTGCAGCCTGAACTTCCTTCTTGCACAAAAATCTTATTCACGGCAGTAACGGCAGGTGTCTTCAACTCCACTCAACTTCCTTGTTCATCTTGGTTCGGGCAAATTTGGAAACACCATATGTTCCTATCTGGAACTGATGAGGGTTGTGTACTGACTGCATCTTCAAAGCTACACAAGTCAACTCCTTCCCTGCACAATTCAATTCCATACATAAACCACATTCATTCAAGACACTATCTACTCCATTCTTCCACAATCAATCAATGGCAGTGAACTCGTCTTCTTCTTCGGCTTCTCCCGGCAGAAACGAATTCAAACCCGAACCAAACTCTCCAAAATCGAATACCCAATCTTTAATTTCTTGTTGTTAATACCAATAATACCTCAAATCCCAGTAAACCCATCTCCTTCTTCCATCGAACTTCAATAACCTTTATGCCAGAAACCACCATTTCTCAATTGATTTCAAGAACCAATTCATACCACCAAGTTCTTCCTACTTTGATTCTTTCTAAACCCTTATCATACTCTGAATCTTCCGTTCTTCACTTAGTTTGGTCTGAATTCAAAATCTCCTTTGAACCGTTGGTACTCAGCCCTAATCCTGCTGGCATGAACCCCTTGTCGCCCTGGCCTTGGCCTGTGTTGTAAGAGAGAAACAGAATTGTGTTGTTTTGAATCTGACTCGACCAAGAAAGATGAGGTCTAATACCCTGGAACGGATATCGACACTCACTGCTTTAGATAAGGGCCACCTGATTTCTTGTTTTCTGCCACAGTAAAAGACTTGTGTGTTTGTTATCTTTGCCTCCAAATGGACATCTTCTCCATCTTTTGCTCGAATGACTCCATTGCACCGAAATACCCAAAATCAAATATAAGATACATAATTCACACGAAAATTCGCAAAGAAAGCATAAATACTAGATATAAAATTAGGTGTTTTACGACACCTATCAGATTCCCCCATACTTAGACTTTGCTAGTCCTCGAGCAAATCAAACAAAATAATTCCAAAAGATACATACAACTCCGTGTCGTCGAGGCTACGGTTACTCTTAGCATAAATAACAAGCCTTTAAACCCCTAGGTGTCCCTAGTGGACGAGTTATAGTCTCGTGAGGGTTTACTTGAGATATACCCACAAAACCTTCTTTTCCAACTTACTAGTTCTCCGTAATGATAGCATCCAAGTGCTAAGAAGACATAGAGATTCTGCACACTAGTCATAAGAAGTTAGACACATAAATGAATACAATCTCATCCTTAAAAGTTGAGAGAGAAATAACCATCCCTTTTCGAAAGAAATTTGGGTTCGAAGTGATCAAAAGTCTCGACTCTGCCTCACAAGAAAGGGTTTTATGATATTGCTCTCAATAATAAACAGCTTTTTATGGGTCACACATGTGTCCAGGTTGGAATGAAGAGAGAATCCTGCGACACGTTGAATGGTAGGAAGGCAAAAACCCTCCGAATTGTTTTGAAAACCCACATCTTTTATTCATTTTTGAAAACCCATTTTTCTGACGATCTCTACAAAAGGAAATCAACCACTTAACGAAAGTGGGAATATGCTTACTTACCTCGTTATCCGTTCGGCGTGCAGCTAGCACCACTCTCACAGCATCCATGAAACGTCTTCGGTCTTCTATCGGTGTCTTCATCTTCGTCTTCGGTCTTCAACTCTTGATGATACTTCTTGAACTTCGTAGAATCTTGACAATGTGACTCTTTCCTCAAATTCCTTGTTGCTTGAAACTTCATTATAGATATTCCTTCTTTCTATTGGCTTTATTGAAATAATACAAAACTAAAAACGAACTATACAAACCCAAAATATAATTTTTTTTTTCTTATCAATTTTTTTTTTTTGAGACAAGAGAAAGTAAAATACAAATAAAAAATAAGTACAAAGGCCATGGTGTAAGTACTTTACCGCTTGATTCTTCACAACTTATATGTCTTGATATCATAAACTTCTCGAACTCTCATCCTTGATAATTTTCACTCTTGTACAATAGTCTTCAACTTATAAAAATTCTGCTCCTTGTTTTGTTGCTATACTTGAATCTGAAATCTGCCCATTTTTGTATTGTTGCTTGTAAACCTTGAACGTCTTTCAACTTTCTTTCAAATTTGTGATGCTCCTCTTGTTGATGATGATGGTGTTTCTATGGACCTGTTGGTGTAGAGAGAGATAAGGTGGATGGTGCTAACTGCGAACAAGATTACAAGTGGTATGTAAGTCAGCAATTCGATGTCACCAACATGGCTGATAAAAATAGCACTCAAGAGATCAAAATAGTGCTTCTATGGTGGGAGGTTGGACAGCTCACCATTCTGCCTGGAATTAACGTACGGTGACACACACTCTAAAAGCACAAATTTAGACAGGTACAAAGAATTGAAGGTCGGTGCCTCACATTATGTAACATGGGTAGTCTCCACTATAGGGGATCACTACTCTAATACCGAATTCAGTCTACACCTTATTTGCCACTGGCATGGTTAAATCCAACTTTAACTCTCATACAAGTAAGAAACCCGATCATGTTCTCTGTCATCTCTAAGTTCAGTCACTCTTATGAGATTCTCGATGTAATCTTAGCGACATGTATACTATGTGACTCTAAACTAACCACAAGTTGGAGTTTTTTATTCAAATATATACAAAAAAATTGAAAATTTTGACTCAAAAAGGCTAAAAACTCTATATGCAAAAGACTCCCCCACACTTAAACTTCACATTGTCCTCAATGTGTAAAACCGAAAATTCTGAATTCTGACGTAACAGCAGATAAAATGCAAAAACTGTACAAATTGGTAAGGAATTTGGAAAAACTCCATTTCACAAAAGTTGTTCATCTACGTGTTTTCTACAAATTGTCAAAAGGGCACAGTGTTTCGATAAACGGGCTGACATTTATGGTCTCTGGACTGAACTACGTGCAGTCTGAATTTTTCTGACGCAAAGGTATTCGTCATAATTCTCTTCTAAGATAGATTTCGGACTCAATGAAATTAAACATGGGGATGCAAATATCATATGAAAACTATAAAAATAAATAAATAAAAGGGTTTAAGATACAAAACCTATGGGTTGCCTCCCATTTAGCGCTTGGTTTAAAGTCGTCAGCCCGACTCTTTTGTTATCGTCCATATACCAACAATCTGAAAAGTTGAGGATCCTTCCATAGAACCTGTTTTGCAAACACTAGCTTCACACAAATATTAGTACAATAAAGCAAAAGTGAAGCTATGAACCGATAAAAGCTTCCCCCACACTTATTCTTGTCCACACTTGGGAGTGTATAAAGAATATAGAAGTTGGGTACTTCCACGGTTTCTTGTTTCAAAACCTGCATAGTATGAGAATCAAGTATCTCTAATGGCGGAAAACGAGAAATAAAGTCATTCAACAATACTCCCGAAGCACATACATTCAAACCAATAAGAGGTAAAGGAGAAGAAACAATAGGCAACGGGTTAGACAAACCTTGCACAATCTCTTGTATTACGGAATCCTCTTCATCCTTGAAAAACTCAAGTGAATAATTCACCTCATGTATATCATGGTCCTCTATCAAACTTTGCAACCATTCTTCATCCGTTTCTGCCTTAACCAAAGTTTCGACATAAACATCATCATTACAATCATATGCAAGCTCAATTGGGTCTTCCACAATATTGGTCATAACGGTCTCATTCTCAACACACTCCTTTTTGTTGTAAGGCACATACTCTTTTGCGGATCCAAATTTTATTATAAGAAACTTTTTTAGAACACTCGAAAATGCATCATCCTCAAGCTCCACCCTTTGAATAAGCTCTTGATCATTATTAAGATCAATGCTCGAGTAATCTACACAAGTTTCATCATATTCCTCTTCGTCTTCATCTTGATCCCAAAAAGACTCCATTGTACACTCCTCGGGGATGTCACCATGAGTTGTTTCAAGCAATGTATCATAATCTCCGTCACTATCATAGTCAACATAAGATTGGTCCTCGCTGAATTTAGTGTTGCTAATCTCGAACTCATCCTTTTGAATAGGTGAATAATCATTATTACGATCAAGAGTTGAGTTAACTACACAATTATCAACGAAAATGCCCAAGGTTTGGCCTTTTTCAACATTAGCATCAATCAAATAGTCATCACAAACCATATGCACATTAGAATTATCCATATCTTCCTTGCATTGATCAATGCCTCTTCGCAAGCTAGCAATACCTTCACGAAGTTCTTGGAGTTGCTCGTCTGTAGTCTCCTTTGCTTTTTGAAATTCTTCTTGTAAAAAGTTGGAAACTTTGTCTAGAAAGTTAGAGACTTTTTGTTCACGAGCATAAGAATCCTCCCATCCTTGTGGTTGTTCCCCGCCATATGGTTGTTGAGGAAAACCATAAGGTTCCATGGAATATTGGTCATAACCAATGAATTGGTTTTGATTATACCCCTGGAATTGGTAGTCGTCATATTGTTGAGATTGTTAAAAACCGTATCCATTCATGTAGTATGCTCCTTCCATGAGAAACAAGCACCTGAAATAAAATTCTCAAACCAAGGTTAAAACCAGAAAATAAGAAAAATAAAACAAAAACTAAAAACAAAAATAAGAAACCAAAAACAAGTGACAACCGCTGCCTCCCCGGCAGCGGCGCCAAAATTTGATCGCTGTCGTAGGCGTCAAAAATAAATTACACTTTCTTACTACTCAAAATATATAATGAAGCAAGGGCAAGAAAGGATCGTTCCTACAGAGAGGTCTTGGTTGTCAATATGTTTCGGTATCTTATAAGTAACACAGGGTTTTCTGATTTTTATAAACGAAAATAAAATAAAAACAAAACAATAAAAAGTAAACGCGCAAATCAAGGATGAGAAAGTATTGGTCATGGATTTCGTCTTCAATCACAAACATGTTTTCAACACAATAACTAGAATTGATATTTTAATCTCAACTTTTATCAAAGGCCCTAGAATACCTTGATCGCAAGAATATCCCGCTAATCTCCTCTTGTCATCAACAAACACATTAAAAGATGCGAATATGAATTCTATCTTAAAGAACAACCTAACGTGTAAAAGCACTAATCAAGTTTAATTCCCTAGATGCGTTAAGTTCTATGAAATCAGGCCAATCAAAGCAATCGAACGTGTAAAAGCACTAATCCGATTTAACAAAGGTTATGGTTCACATATGATCATAAGAATATATCACTACAAACTATAATCATATTTAAGCTACTTGCAATCAGGAATTAACAACTATTTCGTATTGAAAACCCTAATCTAGCAATAAAGATGAAAGCAAACTCAATCGATTCGCGACTCGACTAAACAAGCATTCAAATCATGTAACAATATTAATGGTGAATCATAAACGCTAATATGAGAGAAAACTAATTTATTGCACAAAAACTCATGTTTGGAAATCCAACTAATCCATAACCAAAAGAAAACTCTAGCTCATATTCATGGAGTTCATAACAAGAAGAAAGAGAAAATCTTTCATGGTTCTAAACCCTAGAACAAAGTAGAGGCAAAAAATATGATATAATAAAAGATATCTCATTAGGTAAAAGTCTTCTCTTTTTATATGTTTCTCAATTTCCATAAAGGATACTCCTTCCAATATTAGGTCTTCTCAAAACCCATCTCCAAGTGGTCCACCAAGCCCATGTGTGAGAAAAAACCCATGTAAAATTATGTCCAAAATTGTCAGCCGAAAATCGGGATTATGGCGGAAATTGGCGCCGGTCGCCGGATTCGGCCACCGAAAATTATCTCCGACCACCTGAGCTTGTATCCGACTATCGTAACTCCCAGCAACTCACTATCATTCTCTGCAGTTCATACACTCACAATTCAGAGCCATATTTCACAAATACACCATCTAAACTAACTCTTGGATTCTTGCGAAAACGCGCCCAAAAGCGTGACTCATAGCTCATATGTGATGCGGCCGAATCATGCATCCAACACATGCCCCCTTCACGATTCACTGAAACATTATGATTCATACTTTAACTTCCAAAATCCGACAACCGGAAGTAGCACCACCGGCTCGCCATTTCTGCTCCGTTTTCGCACAGTTTCTGCAGCTCTCATTCCATCCATCAGTTCTCCCCTGTGTAATTCTTCATCTGCTTTTGTTGCTATCAATTTCACTGCCATTACCAGCCTGAGCTGCTTCTCTTCTCTTCCTCGGCTCATTGCCACAATCAATCCCATTAGCTTCACAACCAACGTCACAGCTGCCATTGTAACACTGCCTCAGTTTCACCAGCAAGCAACCTCTTAGCACCACAGTTCACTTCTCCCAGCACATGTAGCTTCATCTTGCAAACTTATCATCACCTGCACTACAATACACAGCACACACACACTTCCCTTTGAGCCGTAACTGCACTTGTAACTCCTCCACGAGTATCGCAACCAAGAGAATCTCGGCCCTTGTAATCTCCAATGCTACAAAACATCACAACCACCATTTGAACTCAGCTGCTACTTCATATTCAGAACCTTAAGTACCACCTGCAATATCTCAGTCTGCCTCGACCCAGCTGCTCCAAACTGCACACAACATTACCTTCAGCTCCAAACCACCAACCAAACTGAAGCACAACAAACCTGCACAACCCCTTGGTTCCTTCCTCACTTGCACCTCGGACTCGAGCTCTCAGTCCATATCAGCTCATCTCCATTGCTATTCTCTGCAGTGAAAGCTCATATAATTACTATTCCATTACCAACATCTCGGGCTCTCTGTCTCACAGCACCACCAACCAACCCGTCACCTGCAACACACACCACCCACTCTCATCTACAGAAGCATCCACCAGTTCCAACTCCTGTTGCATCTAATTACCAACAGCAGCCTCTACTTCTTAGCATCATCCTATTCACCATCCTTCACAGTGAGCCCATGGGTAATATTGCACATACTGGTGGCATTCTTGCTGCCTGAACTTCCTTCTTGCACAGAAATCTCATTCACGGCAGTAACGGCAGGTGTCTTCAACTCCACTCAACTTCCTTGTTCATCTTGGTTTGGGCAAATTTGCAAACACCATATGTTCCTATCTGGAACTGATGAGGGTTGTGTACTGACTGCATCTTGAAAGCTACACAAGTCAACTCCTTCCCTACACAATTCAATTCCATACATAAACCACATTCATTCAAGACACTATCTACTCCATTCTTCCACAATCAATCAATGGCGGTGAACTCGTCTTCTTCACTGGCTTCTCCTGGCAGCAGAAACGAATTCAAACCCGAACCAAACTCTCCAAAATCGAATACCCAATCTTCAATTTCTTGTTGTTAATACCAATAATACCTCAAATCCCAGTAAACCCATCTCCTTCTTCCATCGAACTTCAATCACCTTTATGCCAGAAACCACCATTTTTCAACTGATTTCAAGAACCAACTCATACCACCAAGTTCTTCCTACTTTGATTCTTTCTAAACCCTTATCATACTCTGAATCTTCCGTTCTTCACTGAGTTTGGTCTGAATTCGAAATCTCCATTGAACCGTTGGTACTCAGCCCTAATCCTGCTGGCATGAACCCCTTGTCGCCCTGGCCTTGGCCTGTGTTGTAAGAGAGAAACAGAATTGTGTTATTTTGAATCTGACTCGACCAAGAAAGATGAGGTATAATACCCTGGAACGGATATCGACACTCACTGCTTTAGATAAGGGCCACCTGATTTCTTGTTTTCTGCCACAGTAAAAGACTTGTGTGTTTGTTATCTTTGCCTCCAAATGGACATCTTCTCCATCTTTTGCTCGAATGACTCCATTGCACCGAAATACCCAAAATCAAATATAAGATACATAATTCACACGAAAATTCGCAAAGAAAGCATAAATACTAGATATAAAATTAGGTATTTTACGACACCTATCACTAATTCCGAAAAATAATAAGTATGATGCTATCAAAGATTATAGACCAATTGGTTTACGCAATTTCTTCTTCAAGATCATTACAAAGATTCTGGCTACAAGGCTTGGCGCGGTGCTTAACAAACTGATTTCTGAAGAGCAAGTTGCGTTTATGAAGGGAAGAAATATTCACAAGAATATAGCATTGGCGTCTGAATTGATCAATGAGATCAACACTAAAAGGAACTTTGGGAATATCGGCCTAAAATTGGATATTGCCCAAGCTTTTGATACGGTCAGTTGGGAGTTCGTAATGGAAGTTTTTCGCCAATACGGTTTTTCTGAGACTTGGTGTAAGTGGCTTCTCAGCATCCTTAACTCTGCTAGGATTTCTATTATGATTAATGATTGTCCTGAAGGTTTTTTTCAATATCAGTAGAGGGTTGCGCCAAGGTGATCCACTTTCACCTTTGATTTTTGTGCTTATTGAAAATGTTTTGAGTCGTAATCTCTAAAAAAAATTTGCTACACAAAGTATGCATCATATGGTGAGCAAGAAGGGTGTAGATCCAACACACCTACTCTTTGCGGATGATATTCTTATTTTTTGCAGAGGTAACTTACCTAGTTTGCAGAATTTGAAGAACATGCTTGGTATTTATCAACGAGCTTCTGGCCAATACGTGAGTTATGCCAAAAACAAGTTTTATTATGGAGGTGATCGTAAATCTCGTTCCATTGCTATTGCAAATTTTATGGGCATGGAAAGAGCGTTATTCCCGGATAAATATTTGGGAATCCAATTGAAACTTGGTATTGTGCGACATATTCATGTTCGCCAAGTGGTGGAGAAGATCATGGACAAGCTGGCAGGTTGGAAGGGTAAGCTTTTATCTTTTCAAGCTAGATTGGTTTTGATTAAATCAATTATTTCAAGTTATGTGCTTCATTCCATGGCTGTTTAAAAATGGCCATGTACAATTATTAAACAAGTTGAGAGGGCCATTAGGAATTTTCTTTGGTCTGGAGATGCTGAAAAACGTAAATATTTCACGGTTCTATATGATGATTTGTGATGTTCGAAGCGTGAAGGTGGTCTTGGCCTTAAGAAATTGAGCGATGTAAACAGGGCCATGCTTATGAAGTTGTGGGTTTCTATAAGTGATTCAAACAAGACTTGGGCCAGGTTTTTGAGGGCGAAATACTTCAAATTAAATGGCATTTTAATTGATTATAAACTGGGTTCCTCGGTTTTTCCAGGAATCAGATTAGTTTACAATTTTGTGCAAAGGCATACACGCTCAATTATAGGTAATGGTGCTAATACTTCCCTATTTTTTGATAATTGGTGTGGTGATTTTTCGATTGCACAGAGGCTTGGCATCACTTCCAAGGGTCCTAATGATTTTAAGGCCAAAGTGAGCGATATTATTGTTGATGGTGCTTGAGTTATCCCTTTGAAGACAAGAGAATTGATGTTGCGTTGCCATATTGATGTGGACAATCTACCTATTATTGCTGGTGGTGAAGACTATAAAATTTGGGACCTTGATATCAAGGGTGTTTTTTCTGTCAAATCGGCAAAGGCTGCAATCAAAGCTCCGGCGGAGATAGAGCCTGTTGCGGTTATTTTCTCTAGAAAGGTTGTGCATCCTACTTTGAGTGTGCAATTCTGGAAGGTTTGGAAGAAGCAATGTTGTGCTACTGAAGATAACATCATTAAGAAGACAGGCAAGGAGATGCCTTCTATGTGCCGCCTGTGTAGAGTAAGTTGTGAAGATGTTAGCCATATCACTTGGCATTGCAGAATTGCCAAGCGAATTTGGGCTCGGGCAGCTGGAATTTTTAATCTGCAAGCAAAAGAGGATCTTGTGGCCTCTTATAAGGCTGCAAAAGGGCGCAGTAGGATGGTGAAGGATATGTGGCTTGTTGCAAATCTTGCAATAGTTACGGAATTATGGAAAATGCGCAACAAGGCCTATTTTGATGATATGCGAGTTCGGTAGCTTGGCTTTAAAGGGAGAGTTTATCAGGTAATTCGTGATAACTCAATTAGAATGAAGGGCCATATGTATAACAATATGGAAGATTGGCGCATTTTGGAATTTTTCAGAGTTAAGCATAGATCATGCAAGACCTCAATTCCTCTTGAAGTTAGTTGGACGCCGCCTAATACTGGAGAGATAATGATCTGTTGTGATGGTGCATCACGTGGCAACCCAGGCCAAGCTGGTTCTGGTGTAACTTTTCGAGATTCAAATTCAGCAGTTCTTGGCTTTCTTTGTGTTGGACTTGGCTGGCAGACCAATTATTATGCGGAAGTTTGTGCGGTTATTTATGGTGCCATGGTTGCCAAAAGGTGGAATGTTGAAAATTTATGTGTTAGATCGGACTCTATGAGTTGCATCCTTGCTCTTCAGAAGGGTGAGTTACCTTGGCAGCTGATGCAGAAGTGGAAAATGGCGAGTCGCTTCTATACAAATATACGCTATGTTCATAGCTATAGGGAAGTTAATTTTTCTGCAGACGCTTCGGCTAAACAAGCATGTTTGTTGGCCGAGGATGATTATGAGTTTTATGAGGGTAGGCCAGGTTTTATTCTTTCTGTAGAATGGCCTGGAGAGGTTTATTTTCGTTTCAAATAGGTTTTATTAGCGTATAGCCTAACGGCTAGGCGCTAGTTTGACCTCAACCCTGTACAATTCCGCTTTTTTACTTTTTAATATATTGTTGGCCGAGTAAAAAAAAAATCTAACTTATATGTGTTGCACATGTCCATAGGATCGGTTACCCTTTGCCTAAAAACGTGTTGGACATGTTCATAGGATCAGTTCCCCTTTCTGCTATAAACCTTTCTGCACCTCATACAAGGATCGGTTCCCCTTTGTGATGTACTGCACCTCTTACTAGGATCGGTCCCCCTTTCTCATATTTGGTCAGACATAAAATCACAAACCCGATCATACCATCTCAGGTGATTACTTAAGATCAGTTTCACTAATAAAAGTCATACCAATACATAAGTAAGGCCTTTGTGATAGTTCTACCAAGAACACAACAAGTCGTGAATGATTATACTCAATCACACATATTGGTTGTTCATAAGATATGCAATGAATAGCAAAACCAATAACGCCTTGCGATTTCCTTTTCGATTCACAAACAAGTTTATGAACTTACTTCCTTAGAACACATGTAAAACATTGTTCCCTAGGATGAAATACTCACCTCATACCCATACATAATCACAATAGCATTCAAATGATTATGGCGATGTCTTATTTACAAAGTTTAATGGTTAATCAATAAAATTCGTATTGTATTCCTTAATACTATGTCTATCTAGAGTTAAAATATGCTTCAAAGTTTTGTTTTCAATATGCACGACTTGAAAGATACGTTAGGGAATGAAACAGTTCAAGTCAAATATCACTAACCTCAAGTGGAAGGATGATTGTTGTCATTGTAGATCCTTGCTTCTTCATATCTTCAAGTCTTCGCAATACTTGTAAAGTCTCATATCCTAATACTTTCAAGCTAACCTATGCGAAGTTCACTCTAGTACATAATCAAGCGACTCTTAACATGAGTTTTGATTTACTAAAATATGACAACCAAACTTGACATACCAACGCTTGGTGGGTTCAACCGAGCTATGCTCTAACAGCTCGTAACAGAAATCTTAGCATAAGTCTTCTAAGAAGAAATCATGGATCTTCTTCAGTTAAAAATAGAGATATTGTTATTCTTGATGCGAACCTGGTACTAGAAAAAGGAAGCAAAAATGGTGGTGTGAAAGACAACCTAAATTTGATAATTGAGGGATACAAGGAACTCATCAACAGGCTGTCAAATTCCCCAGGTCAAAATCCTTCAAGTAAGAATCTCTACATGCATCGTATTTTGATGATAATATGCTTTATGATATCCTTTCGCATCAAAAAGTTTTTCCTCCAAAGATTAGGAAAAAGAGGTTTAACCAAGAACAACATTCATTTGATAAGCTCAAAGCTCATACTTGTGCTAATTAATCACAAGGTTGAAATCTCACTCACAAAAATCCTGGTTGAGTGAGATACGATCAGGTATACTTGATAGCAAAATGTTCTCTGATTGTCTAGCTATTTTCTTATCGTTCCTAGCTGGATTATCATTCACAAACATTTTTGCATAAGTATTTGTGTTTGGCTTTGTGAAATGATTTTTTTTTTAATTTAATTTCCTTCTGGAATTTTATTATGTCAAAAATGCTATGTTTATGCTCTAAATTTTTCTTTTATGAGAACATAAGATTTATTTGAGCTAAGATTTGTGATATTATGCACTTAGCAAAATATTGATGTGTAAAAAGCTTTCTTGGTTTGCATTCTCTAGTACTAGGGTGTTTTTCGCCCATGGGTCATGCTTGTACGAGTACCTGTGCTACATGTCAGGAACCAACTTTGGAAACCCTAAGTTTTTCCTGAAATCATTTATATACTGAAAAAGTGGGGGTACAACAACCTCACCCAATATTTCGCTTAGCAATCTCTATGGACTAACTCCAATATACTTTTAAGAGAATCAACTAAACAGTCAGACTCAATCTTAATAAAAAGTATATCAAAGAGTTATATCTCAATTTCTCGATTCAATCCTTACTCAAACAAATAGAAATCTACGAGCCTGATTGAATACAATAGAAATTAACTTGAACGGTACCAAAGACCAATATTCAAGGATCAATCAATTTCAATCAACAACCAAAGGTTGGATTTACCAATTGATCGATTCAACGCACAACCTGTGATATTTCAATTATATAAAAAAATATAATGCGTAAAAGAAATAACACAGACACCAGAAGTTTTGTTAACGAGGATACCGCAAATGCAGAAAAACCCCGGGACCTAGTCCAGATTGAACACACACTGTATTAAGCCGCTACAGACACTAGCTAAAAACTAACTTCGGTCTGGACTGTAGTTGAACCCAAATCAATCTCACACTGATCCAAGGTACAGTTGCGCTTCTTACGTCTCTGATCACAGCAGGATACTACGCACTTGATTCCCTTAGCTGATCTCACCCACAACTATGAGTTACTACGACCCAAAGTAGAAGACTTTAATAAACAAATCTATATCACACAAAAAAGTTTACAGGAATAGATAAATATGTCTCCCATAGAAATACCTACGAGTTTTGTCCGTATTTTAATAAATCAAGGTGAACATGAACCAATTGATATACCAGACTTATATTCCCGAAGAACAGCCTAGAAATATCAATCACCTCACAATAATCTTAATCGACTAGCGAAACAAGATATTGTAGAATCACAAACGATGAGACGAAGATGTTTGTGACTACTTTTTTATCTTGCCTATCGAAGAAATTAATCTCGAGCCAATTTTACAATTTTACTTAATACGATAAAAACAACAATATCAGATCACGCAACTACAGATAAGATAGTTGGGTCTGGCTTCACAATCCCAATGAAGTCTTTAAGTCGTTAACCTACAGGGTCTCGATAGAAACCTAAGGTTAAAGGAGAATCGACTCTAGCTTACACAACTAGTATCACACATGAGGTGTGGGGATTAGGTTTCCCAGTTGCTAGAGTTCTCCTTTATATAGTCTCCAAATTAAGGTTTGCAATCTAAGTTACCTTGGTAACAAACCATTCAATATTCACCGTTAGATGAAAACATGATTAGATTCAAGTTAATATCTTTCAACCGTTAGATCGAACTTAGCGTGTTATACACACATGAAATGTAACTTCATTTAGGTTTGAGTAACCGTACCTAAACGTGTACAAGTCGTTGGGTTCAACAGTAGTTAACCAATGATTAGCCATATGAGCACTTTCATATCAACCTTAATCATCTTCACCATAACTATTTAAAATGACTCAAAAGAAATAGTTAGAGAGTTGTTCAATTGCTTAGATCTCATAGAAGTATACAAGACACAATCGAAGCTAAAACAGTTTTGATTCACTCGAATCGATTCATGAACATTATAGCCACGGTTTGCAAAGATTGCATTCCTTAATTTATGTGTCTTAGTTCACGAATTAAACTGTTTTTAGAAAATAACCCACTTAAGTACGCATACCGGTACTGTTAGAGCATAGCTCGGTTGAATCCACCAAGCGTTGGTATGTCAAGTTTGGTTGTCATATTTTAGTGAATAAAAACTCGTTTAAAGAGTCGCTTGATTATATACTAGAGTCAACTTCGTATAGGTTAGCTTGAAAGTATTAGGATATGAGACATTACAAGTATTGCGAAGACTTGAAGAAGTGAAGAAGTAAGAAGCTACAACGAGAACATCATCCTTCCACTTGAGGTTAGTGATATTTGACTTGAACTGTTTCATTCCCTAACGTATCTTTCAATTCGTGCATATTGAAAACAAAACTGCGAAGCATGAACACTCTAGATAGACATAGTATTAAGGAATACAATACGAGGTTTATTGCTTCACCATTAAACTTTGTAGATAAGATATCGACATAATTATTTAAATGTTATTGTGATTATGTATGTGTTTATGGGTGAAAACTACTCCTGCAGAATTTGGTAATTTGGGGTGTGGATGAGGAATGAATTTAAACCTTTAAACAAATGCACTGCGCGGTGAGTGCTTGTAGATTCGAGAGATCAATCTGTGCAAGTCCGGCCTAAACCAAGAAATGGCCGTTCAGGACTTGTTTCGGTCACAAAGTGAAGGAGATGGGGTTGATCTTAGGGAGGAAGCGAAGAAGGTGTTGAGATTGTGAAGGTGTTGGCTTGCTTATGACTTGTAATGAAAGATGAGCAGGCTTGCGGTTGATGCAAGCAGGCTCGGGTGTTTGAATACGATTTGTATTAACACTTGGTTTTTTGTCTCGTATTCGAACTTGTGTTGTTGTTTGAAATAGGGCGGAGAACCTATTTATACAAGTCATTGAGCCTCATACACGTCTCTCGTGGGAAGTGGAGGAAGTGGAGTGATGGAGTAGTGGAGTTGTGCGTCGACCAGTCTTTCCCACTTCTCCTGTTCATCTCTAACCGTCCATGACTTCCTGACACGTTCTTGTGATGGCGCGTTGCACGCTGCACGCTGTAAACCGCCAGACCAATACCCCAGTATGTATCCCCCAGTTTGTGACATGATTGATGTATGGAATGTCTGGATCGTGGCTCCACGAAAGATAGCATGTAATGCTGAATTGAATAACTGTGTTATTCAGGAAGTCGATACTTGTGAAGTATCGTGTGTATTTTATGTGTAGTCTTTGCATTATGGTGTGGTAAAGTGATGGGTGATGACTCCTCACTAACCAAATAACTCCTGACCAGGGCTGTATAACCAAGCTGGTGAAGTTGGACGGATGAGATGATCTTTGAGACACTCATCTGCGACCGTTAATGAATATTAGGGTTTTTGAAGAGGAGCGCAAGCATGACTCTTCAGCTTGGTCGAAACCAAGCATAAGAAGGATTTTGGAGAGGACCGACCGGACGTGTATGTAGATGGCATGCTGGCGTACACGTCCATGTCTCACCGTCTCATGAAGGTGCGATCTAGGCCACTCAATTTGACCAGGCAAAGAGGAGTGGTTGAGATCGGTTTGCATGGCAAATCCTTGCCGCAAAGGAGTTGGAAACCGCATGACATTCCCGCACGCGTTTAAAGACGACCAATCTTGGTCGGTCTTGGTCGATCACTCCAGCATGTAGGTGGTAGGCTGGTGTTCACGCCTATACCGACTATCCCATGAAAACGTGATCTAAGCCACTCAAATCATCCGGTGAAGTTGAGCGGTCGAGATTAGTTTGCAATTTGGGAAGTGTAACCACGCATGTTTGGGCGGGCGTTTTGGATTAGCCGGGCATGATATGCCTTGGCCGATCACATGAGGAGGTAGATGGGCCCACGGTGGTCATCTTTGGTATGACCAGGACTGCTTAATCTAACTGGGACCCTCCATTCATGTCGGAGAAGATGGACGCGCGTGATGGCTTGAAACCCTAATTTTGGTTTTCAAAGCCGTGCGCCTCTTCTTGTTTGGGTGACGATTTTGTCACGGCCAAACATTGTTGGTCTTGACCGATTGGTCAAGCGTGTAGGCGGGCCCACGGTGATCGTGTTGACATGCTCTGGGCCCTTTGAATCTACATCTACACCCTCCATCTATACTGCGAAGATGGATGGTTGAGATTGTTTTGCGACACATGTAATATGCCGCAAACCCTTATTTAGGGTTTTCCGTCCATAATGCTTGGTATGAACGTCTTTTGGCAAGCAAAGGCCAATGGCCGACCATGCGGGGGTCGGCCGTGGGTATTCCATACCATGCTTGGGGTGATGGAATTGATCCGGGGTCATCCAATCATGCTTATGGAGTTGGATGACTGCGATCGAGATCATATCCGGACCCGATACGATCAGTCTTGGGATGCTCAATCGGGCTAGTATAACACACCGAGAGGGGCTCAATCGGGCTAGTATAACACACCGAGAGGGCTCGGGCTAGTATAACACACCGAGAGTCGGCCATACGGGTATTTCGTACATGGTTTCATTATAGTGCTTGGAGGTTCGTGTTACTCTATAAGAGTAACACTCAGTCGTCATGCCACACTGATAATGATTCATTATAATGCTTGGAGGTTCGTGTTACTCTATAAGAGTAACACTCAGTCGTCATGCCACACGGATAATGAGTACAGGAAATACAAGGCTGATATGAAATTCACAGGATGGGATTGTTGCTACATGCTCCATTCTTGGTGAATTAAGTGAGGGAGTATCCAACACTTATAAATGGCTTTATCTTTTACAAGATGTCAGCGCATGATTTTTCTGGTTTTTTACAAACTTAACCTTAAACGAAAATCCACCATCAACATTAAGTCCCCTGCCTAGCACATAATGGTTACACTATTGTGTGGTAGGCATGAGATGGTGACAGTTAAAGATAAAACTTATGAGGCAAAGTTAGATGTTACCAGGAGAGACGGGTTATCCTGTCCTTGGAGTATGTTACGTTTAAAAGGCATATAGGAGAGCGTTCCCCTAGTATGATGTCGGTCTTGCCTGCTTCGATCGACCTTTCTATGTCTGCTTCGGTCGAGGGCCCGCTCCGTGCTTGCTCCGCTCGATCGTGGGGTTGTGCCTAATCGATGGACTGCTGTGCCTGCTTCGTTGGTGGGACTCTGCGCTGCTTGATCGAACGTGGGCTTGAATTTCGTGAACATGATTCCCATGACATGAGAGAACCGTGTTGTGCAAATAAATGTGGTCCCGCCATATATGCTTGATTGAACGTGGGTCCCATATCGTGTATGCCTGACTGAATGTCAACTTTATACCAGCCTCATGCCCTTGACCAACACCGGTCTTGAAACTTGAGCAATATGGGACTTGACTTGATCAATACAGGACTTGAATATTAAGCAATACCGGACTTGAAACTTGAGTGATACCGGACTCGTCACTTGATCAATACCGGACTTGAAGCTTGAGCAATACTTAGGACTTGTAACTTGCACTTGACTTGAAATCAATACCGATCGAAACTTGCTTGAAATCCGACTTGAAATCAATACGGATGAAACTTGCACCGACTTGAAATCAATACCATACTTTCGAAACTTGCACCGGACTTGAAAACTAATACAGTCTTGAAATCCGCATCGAATTTGAGCCGGACGGTTTTGTGTGCTCCGATGTGAGTTGTGTCTTGCCGTGTGTGACTACATCTCTCATGTGCTTTCATACAAGTTCTAACTCCTACCTTTTATTTCATTGTGGAAGAAAAGAATCCCCGTTGAGATGTCTTCGGAGATAATGCTTGGTACCAAGTCGGGAAGTGTTGGCGGCTTCAAGGATATGCCGAACATTGATGATGAGTTGTTCACCGCGCCCTTCCAACTATATGAAAATATCCGTTCCACAGAATAGCCCTCCTCCTATCGACTTCGGGTTTTTCATGCTCCATTCGGTCCTCATGAAGGATGGATGAGACGTATGTTGAGCAATGAGTACATCAAAGATAACTTGACTAGAGCGCAGATTGTTGATGTAGCTTGAGTGTTAAAACGACTTGAGAGGATGTTAAAGTGGCTTACGGTGCGAACGTTGAGGTGGATCTGGAAAGAGTGTTGAAGTAGGATTATGAAGCGAAAAGGGGTCCCGGAGAGAGCATTGAGGCGGCTCTTGAATAAACCATCGAAGCAGCTTCACGCTAGAGGGAGTGTTGAAGTGTTTCCTTCTTCGATTCAATTTACCCTTGCGAATTCCATGTTTCTTGACCGACCACATCTCTCATGTTGAAGAATTCCTTGATCGACGGTGAAGGAACTTCATGCTGAGCCTCAGTCCCCAAGTGTGGTTCGTTATCTTCTTGAGGCTGCTCCCTTGAGGTATCGGCTCCAGTGGAAGATTACCGTCATAGAGCGTTGATACGTTGCACCGGTATTCCTTAAACCAAATGGCAGTATGGTATAATAAAATTTTCCGAGAGGAGTTCGAAAGATATCTTACTTGCATCATGCTCGTACATTCTCATCTGGTTGTAGCCGCTGCATCCATCCATGGAGGAGAACATGATGTGTCCGATGTTTGCATCTACTAACATGTCGATGTCAGGTAGAGGAGGATTGTTTTTTTTTTTTTTTTTTTTTTTTTTTGTTGAGCAAAGACCTGTTCAAGTTTCAAGATTATGCAAAGACTCCGATCTATCCATTTTCCTCGTGTCCGAACTGCAAATCGTTTAACCGACTTGGATCCGTGTATGACATGTAGATGATGGATGACCAATTTTCATCTAAATACGGCATTTCTTCATATCTCCAAGCGAACATGTCCTGATACTCTTTGAGAAGTTCCACGAGCTTCGTGCGTTTATCTGTACACAAGGTTGAGCTGATGGAGATAGACCTAGGAGATTCCTCAACGATTTCAATCTCATCAGTTGTGGAGTTGGTGCCCTCTTGCAGCTGTTGTGGAGCATCTAGCATTTGTTGTTGTGGTTCGTTGTTGTCGTAGCATTCCATTGGGTGGAGAGACTGGGTAGCAGTATCCCCCGCTAATTGATAATGGCAGTATCGGTATACCGTTTTCCCTTTCTGGTCACGACTCGCCACAAAAGTGCGTTCCCTCTTCGTGTGAACGTGGGTCGTGGCTTTACAGGATGGAGAAGAATGCTTCGTCAAGAAAGATGCATTGTGGGTTTTAGCTCTCAATGATGCAAGCCGGTCTTCTTCCCGAATTGACGCCCACGTGGGGAGTGGGATGCAACGAACTTATCCGATTCTTTCAATGGAGCTCCTCCCGTATGTCTTTGGTTTGGTTTCCCTTGAAGTCCGTCACTTTGTGGTAGGATTCCATACGACCTTGCCTGGGAGAACCTTGGATGTCCCGAGAGTTTTGATAGTAATTACATTCGAAGACGCTCCTGTGTAGATAAGGGGCGTCTTGAACTCTGAATCCTTGATGCGTGCGGTGACATGTAGGTCACGGTCGTGACCTTCCTCTCGGTTGATTGCAAAGCAAAACGTCTCCGCTACCGATTCTTCGAGAGGTGTGAAAGTTTGCATAAACTTTCCACTAGAGAAACCGCTTCCCGATCCACCGGCCTCCGGTTCATAGTGAAACTATTGACTTAAGGAAGATCGTTGTGAGGATCAGTCCCAGTGTAGGAGCCTCCACGACAGGACCGCTCATATCTGATGTCGCTTCTTTGATCAGGTCCATGTAGGTCCGTGCCATTGAAGTACCTTCTCCGATGCGTTGAATTCATTCCTTGTTGGCTCCGTGGGCTGCTGCGGGTCATGTGGAAATCGATCGGTTAATGTCTTAAGAAAAGTGAGTACCTCTTTCCGAGTTACGGCCATATCCGTTTGAGTCTTGACAAGAACTTCCTTTTCCATCAAGTCTTGCAATGGTAATGGGAGATGGTCCTCCTCTCGCCCCCTCCGGTTCCTCGTCCCGATGAAGGAGTGGAAGTTGTTTCTCCGGTGACTAGGAGGTGTTACACTTGATGAGATGCCGGGACTTGCAACCGCTCCGCTCTGGTGATGGGAGGTGTTGTAATATCACCGCCGAGTGATCGAATTGAACGTTCCCATCCTCTCGTACTCACGTGTTCCTTGATTGACCTCTCCTTCCTCAAGCATTTCTTCACTTAGTTGAAAGGTCGATGCGGATTGAACAGTCTTAGGGCTTCGACAAGGGTCTTGAGATATAAATCTTCCAGCAGGGATCCGTAAGCTGCAGGCTCCATTTCTTTATCCGGTAGACGTTGTGGTACCCCGGACAAGTCTTTTCCTCTGTGGAGTTGCCTCGAGTCTTCGTCGGCTGGACCATGTTGTTCGTCTTTCCTGAGTGTCCTGCGGTTGCGCGCTCTTTTTGCTTCTCCACCGGTAAAGGTGTGACTCCTGACTACGGGTTCAGCATTTTTTGCACTGCTTGAGTAGATGCATGCCGACCCTTCTTGTAATTGTGCTGCTATATCATTCAAAAGGCGGAATGTCCCGCTCTGTGTTCTAGTGATACCGGCTTGATTTCCCAAGACATCCTCCAGCATTCTAGCTACACTTCCCATGATATCTGAACCACCTGTGGTCTCCTGGTGAGGATACATCGCGAGATGAAAACCGAAAAATTGAGGATTCAATTTTTTGCAACCGATAGATCAACCTCCCACTGTGGTCGCCAATTGTTTATGGGTGAAAACTACTCCTGCAGAATTTGGTAATTTGGGGTGTGGATGAGGAATGAATTTAAACCTTTAAACAAATGCACTGCGCGGTGAGTGCTTGTAGATTCGAGAGATCAATCAGTGCAATTCCGCCTAAACCAAGAAATGGCCGTTCCGGACTTGTTTCGGTCACAAAGTGAAGGAGATGGGGTTGATCTTATGGAGGGAAGCGAAGAAGGTGTTGAGATTGTGAAGGTGTTGGCTTGCTTATGACTTGTAATAGAAAGATGAGCAGGCTTGCGGTTGATGCAAGCAGTGCTCGGGTGTTTGAATACGATTTGTATTAACACTTGGTTTTTTGTGTCTCGTCTCCGAACTTGTGTTGTTGTTTGAAATAGGGCGGAGAACCTATTTATACAAGTCATTGAGCCTCATACACGTCTCTCGTGGGAAGTGGAGGAAGTGGAGTGATGGAGTAGTGGAGTTGTGCGTCAACCAGTCTTGCCCACTTCTCCTGTTCATCTCTAACCGTCCATGACTTCTTGTGATGGCGCGTTGCACGCCGCCGCACGCCGTAAACCGCGACCAATACCCAAAGTATGTATCCCCCAGTTTGTGACGCATGATTGATGTATGGAATGTGTGGATCGTGGCTCCACGAAAGATAGCATGTAATCTTTGAATTGAATAACCGTGTTATCAGGAAGTCGATACTTGTGAAATATCGTGTGTATTTTATGCAGGTACTGCATTACGGTGTGGTAAAGTGATGGGTGATGACTCCTCACTAACCAAATAACTCCTGACCAGGGCTGTATAACCAAGCTGGTGAAGTTGGACGGATGAGATGATCTTTGAGACACTCATCTGCGACCGTTAATGAATATTAGGGTTTTTGAAGAGGAGCGCAAGCATGACTCTTCAGCTTGGTCGAAACCAAGCATAAGAAGGATTTTGGAGAGGACCGACCGGACGTGTATGTAGATGGCATGCTGGCGTACACGTCCATGTCTCACCGTCTCATGAAGGTGCGATCTAGGCCACTCAATTTGACCGGCAAAGAGGAGTGGTTGAGATCGGTTTCGCGGCGTAAATCCTTGCCGCAAAGGAGTTGGAAACCGCATGACATTCCTGCACGCGTTTAAAGACGACCAATCTTGGTCGGTCTTGGTCGATCACTCCAGCATGTAGGTGGTAGGCTGGTGTTCACGCCTATACCTGACTATCCCATGAAAACGTGATCTAAGCCACTCAAATCATCCGGTGAAGTTGAGCGGTCGAGATTAGTTTGCAATTTGGGAAGTGTAACCACGCATGTTTGGGCGGGCGTTTTGGATTAGCCGGGCATGATATGCCTTGGCCGATCACATGAGGAGGTAGATGGGCCCACGGTGGTCATCTTTGGTATGACCGGACACGCTTAATCTAACTGGGACCCTCCATTCATGCCGGATAAGATGGACGCGCGTGATGGCTTGAAACCCTAATTTTGGTTTTCAAAGCCATGCGCCTCTTCTTGTTTGGGTGACGATTTTGTCACGGCCAAACATTGTTGGTCTTGACCGATTGGTCAAGCGTGTAGGCGGGCCCACGGTGATCGTGTTGACATGCTCTGGGCCCTTTGAATCTACATCTACACCCTCCATCTACACCTGCGAAGATGGATGGTTGAGATTGTTTTGCGACACATGTAATATGCCGCAAACCCTTATTTAGGGTTTTCCGTCCATAATGCTTGGTATGAACGTCTTTTGGCAAGCAAAGGCCAATGGCCGACCATGCGGGGTCGGCCGTGGGTATTCCATACCATGCTTGGGGTGATGGAATTGATCTGGGGTCATCCAATCATGCTTATGGAGTTGGATGACTGCGATCAGATCATATCCGACCGATACGGTCAAGTCCGGATGCTTAATCGGGCTAGTATAACACACCGAGAGGGGCTCAATCGGGCTAGTATAACACACCGAGAGGGCTCGGGCTAGTATAACACACCGAGAGTCGGCTGTACGGGTATTTCGTACATGGTTTCATTATAGTGCTTGGAGGTTCGTGTTACTCTATAAGAGTAACACTCGGTCGTCATGCCACACCGATAATGATTCATTATAATGCTTGGAGGTTCGCGTTACTCTATAAGAGTAACACTACCGTCATGCCACACCGATAATGAGTACAGAAATACAAGGCCGATATGAAATTCACAGGAAGGGATTGTTCCTACATGCTCCATCCTGGAGGAATTTCATGTATTCACAGAATGGGATTGTTGCTACATGCTCCATTCTTGGTGAATTAAGTGAGGGAGTATCCAACACTTATAAATGGCTTTATCTTTTACAAGATGTCAGCGCATGATTTTTCTGGTTTTTTATAAACTTAACCTTAAACGAAAATCCACCATCAACAGTATGTGTATGAGGTTAGGATTTAATCCCAGGAAACAATGTTTTACATGTGTTTTAAGGAAGTAAATTCAGGAACTTGTTTTGTGAATCGAAAAGGATATCTCCAGGCGTTATTGGTATTGTTATTCATTGCATATCTTGTGAACAACCAATATGTGTGATTAGTATAACCTCTCATGACTTGTTTGTGTTCTTGGTAAAACTATTCACAAATGCCTGCCTTATGTATTGGTATGACTTTTATTAGTAAAAACCGATCTTAAGTAATCACCTGAGATGGTATGATCGAGTTTGTGATTTTTGTGTAAGACCGACTCTGGGTAAAGAGGAACCGATCCTAGTAAGAGGTGCAACACATCACAAAGGGGAATCGATCCTTGTATGAGGTGCATCATGTTTTAGCAGAAAGGGGAACCGATCCTATGAACATGTGCAACACATTCAAGTTCGATACTATATATATGTGGGGAACCGATCCTAATACCTAGTCAACCGAATTTTGGAAAGCTAGTGTAACTATGCACAGTACTCATATGGAGGTAGAACTGAAACTTGTTTTGGTAGAACCGTTAAACCCATGATTGGTGATTGAGTGTTTCTTGATCAATCACATAGTTCTTGAAAGTCAGATGAACCAATTCTAAACTTGTTTGGAAGTGTGGCAAATCAGTTTCAAGATTTTAAGTATGAAAGAGGACTTACAGAGTAAGGATGTCGACATACTTTGAACATGTGCAGTAAGGCTTATCTTTAATTGTTCAAAGTTATTCCTTAATAGCTAAAGGAAGAAAATCCCAGGATCAAAACATAAATAAGTTAAGAATTTTTTAATTAAGGAATTTAATTTTATTTTAGGAAAACGAGAATTAGTAATGTGCATTTACTAGTTGAAGATTTTCCAAAGAGATTTTCGGTCATTATTTTGGACAGAGCATTTCGGGAATTATGGAAACCGAATTTGGAATATATTGCATATCTTGAGAATATTTTCGGTTTTGGAAATTCCTTGGTGTCCAAACTTCCTTGTCAATAAATACTTGAAGTTTGCATTTCTATCAAACTAATCCTTCGTGACAGCAAACTTACTCGGTTGTGTTGTTACTGGTGAAGGCGCCTATTCGGAGAGGAGGGTAACCTAATTAGGCGAAATCTCTTATGGCCGCTCAATTTAAAGTCTTCTTTGGCATTGAGAAGCTCTATTAGTACCGTTGGTGGGAAACTAGATAATTACGGTTTATCTTGTGTTTTCGGTTGATTTGATTGACTAACGGTGGTTGAACTTTGATTGCACCTATTTTGTTTATGCTTTAGAATCTTCTCTTCTGATATAAGATTCACTCAAACTGAATCGAAGTTTCGAAAGGGATCTTTAGACTGTTTGTAGATCTAAATACGTCTTGTGATAATCCATTGTTAACAGACTCAATTCTGTGCGTGATTGATTACAAGAGATTCAAGTTGTTGTGTGCAGGCGTTTATTGAATATCTAAGAAGATTTGAAGACAAAGAAGATATTGAAAAATTCTGATTTGGGGTTCATAATCTTTGGTGTGCACAATACTTGTTTCGGTATAGAGGATCCAACTATAATCGGTTTATCCTTATGGTAGATTGGATTGATTAGTTGTGTAGATCGGCATCAATACAATTCTTGGTGATTAAAAGTATTGATTGCAAAATCTTAACAATTACCTTTGGTAGTTGAGAATACGATAGATCTAAGAACCTGACGAAGGAGTTTATTGAGATAAACAAAAGAGCCTTTGTCGAACTCACATCACTTGGTTGAAGAGAGTTGCTACCAAACAGATTTGTTGTTCCTTTACTATTTGGAATATGAACCAAAGGAATTGTTCAAAGTACGTGACTTATTCATAGGTCGGAGGCGTGGGAATACAGACGGAACTAGGTGAACTATAGGTTTAGTTGCTTGGTCTCAATTATACGAAGTTGGCTTAATTTTGTGTAACCGCTTAATCCTGAGAGTATTCAATTCTGGACACGGTCCCGGGGTTTTTATGCATTTGCGGTTTCCTCGTTAACAAAATCTTGTTGTGTCATTTACTTTTATTTTCTGCAATTATAATTTTTTGTTTTTGCTTTTTTTTTTTGTTTTTGTTATTATAATTTAAAGTAAATTACACAAACATTAATTCCTATTTTACTTGATAGTAATCCTATTGTGTTTGGTTAAGTCCGAACCTCTTATCAAGTAAACATACTTCGTTGTTGTATTGTCTCGATCTCGTATCCATAGACGATCACACGAAGTGTGAACCGATTAGTTGCATTGTCTTGACTCAGTCCATAGATAATCACTTTCGGAGAAAGGACTTATAGGTAGGAAAAGTTTTAGCTTGAGGTATATTTGGGTACCCTCGCCTTTTCAATTGGTATTAGAGCAGGCAAACACGAAAAGATCTAACAATCTGTGTTTGGTGCGATCCAACCTATAAGAATGAATCTAATAAGTGATTCAATTAACATAACGCCAAGATTAGATGACTCAAAATTGTTTGAAGGTATGTCAGACAATGAATTTTTTTGAGTTCCTACGTTCCAAAGAAATTTGGTATGTAGAAGAATGCCAATTATATCTCAGACTCACTGAAGATCCTAAAGACAAAATGAGTCGAAAACTCATTGAATTTGCTGAAATAGAAAAACAAATTAGTGATCTGTCTTTAGAACTCGAACTTTACGAGTTAAAGGAAGACGAGTCTTTCAGAAAGACATATAAAATCCTTAGTGATAGTCAGCAACTACATGATGAAGTGGATACTTTTCTTTTGGAACTGGAATCCATAAAATAAGCTTTTAGAGAACCAATGTCTGAAAGAAGCCAATACCTTCATAACTACTGCTTGATTTTTTCTCTAGATAATGTCAATATGGATTTGTGTCCAAACGCTGTTTAAAAAAAGCCAGATATCTGTGTCAACATACCATATACAAATATTGTTTCTAAAGAAGAACAAACGACTAAAATTGTCGAAACTCAAAGAAGTATCGTTGAAAATCCAACATACTCCAAGCCCACAAAGTCCTTTGCACTTAAAATGGATAGCCCACTTGAGGAAAGTGGTTCGGATCCACGGTTAGACCCTAGAACCGTTTCATGGGAAACCGATGAAACGACACGTGGGTTGGTGATATATACGAAGAAAGAAAGTTTTATTTTCATCTTATCTTCTTCGTACAAACCGAATGAAAGAGAGCAGTTCAATCCGAACTCAAAAATTCATCTTTTTGATTGTCTCCTGAATTCGAAACAAGGTCTTGGTTTCTCTTCCGTTATCTCTCAAAGGGTACTTGAGATTTTCCTCAACTACACTTTGCAAAGAAAAGTTCAAATATTAACAGGGAATTTCGATTGTAAGTTTCTTCTTCTCTTGTTCGAATTTACAAATTCCTATAATATTCATAACATCATGCATAATAGGAATTGGAGAGGGTTCAAATGAAAACTATAGAAGAGGTACTCCAAATTTTACCTTCTCTGATGAAACTCTTGATACACTATCAACAATGATTTTCGATGTCAGTACTGGACTTTATTTTGTTAATCAAGAATGTTTTAACAAGTATGTTTCAATGCATAATAAGAGGATTATTGTTGAGAAGAAGTTTGTGAATGTCTAACTTCAAGAATATATGAGTCTGTATCACAGCAGGAATGACTGGGGTGATATACACACTGAGAACTATATTGGGTCACCCAGTCTTGTTGCTGAATTCTATGGCAACATGTATGCTATGGATGCTAAGAGGTGTAGGTTCATCACCATGGTTCGAAGACGATGCTTCGAAGTTAATAGAAATGTTATTGGCTATCTTCTGGGATGCAATCCAGAAAATACATTTCTTCCTCAAGGCAGTGATTTTAACACAAAACATATTGCTGAAGTTCTTGGTGGAAATTCCTGGAGTGGAAACAGTCTCTGTATCAAGGGCATCTCAAAACATCTCAAGTTCTTTGGAAAACTTGTTGTTCCCAATTTGGCACCCAGCAATATGCACAAGGTGACATGGAGTGGAGATGTGGCTGAACTGATCTATCATATGGTAATTTGTACCCCCAATTTCGATTTTTGTGGTTTTATTATCAAGCAAATGATAAGAGTCTGGAGTAGTGGAAAGAGCATGGGATTTCCATGTTTTATCACCAGAATTTGCAGTGTTTTTGAAATTGGTGCTAATGATTCTCAAAAACTTGTACCGAAACCTCATAATCAATAGAATGAGGGGACAAAGTCGTGCTGGAACAAGCACAAGTGCTGCTCGTAGTACTCCTGTGCAAGATACTGATCTTGAAACCTTCTATCGAAGGCTTAGTATGAGTAGTGATTATTTGGAGTGCCAAGTTAGCTATGCATCTATCAAGCATCCAGAACTTGATTCAGACATCTCACAGATTGCTGACAATTATAAGGATACAGAATCTGATGAAGACTTTGGCTTGAGCGACTCCAGTTCTAGCTCTTAGACTCTTGTATAAATCTGTTTGGTTCTTGTTGTAACCATAAGACTACTTTATCTTTTGAACATTTTGTTTAAGTATTGTAAAACTTTAAAGTTGTGTTCTGGTTTTGTGTGTAATAGTATGACGTTTTTAGTATTTTAACTTCAGTACTATAAAACTTATTATGTTTATGGGATGTTTGATTTCGGTTTTATTACCTTGATATTCGATCTCATAATGTTGTGAACCCTTATGGTTAGGGTGACTTTTTGATTTAGTAGGATTAAGTTCTAGCCCATGTTGGTAGGATTTATCAAAGGATCATGAGGGGTTCTGATAGAAATAATATGTGAAAAAGTCACAATATGTTGAATCGGTTTTGGTTTAGCATAAAAGCATATGTGTTTCGAGGGTTTTCAACTTTTGCTTGCAATAGTTAAAAACCGGTTTTCAACCTTTCTATGGTAAAGGTTAGTTGTTGTTATTCTTTTGTTTTGCATAAGGATGACAACATAATGATATTTCGATATCAATTCTCCCTGGAAGAAGATGCAAACATATTGGAGAAGAGGATGCAAAATTTGAGGTAACAATCTTGTTAGTTAATTGTTTTCCTGTTTAAGAAAAGCCTGATTTTTATTTCATATATTTATTGCTTTTGCTTAACAAAATTTCGGTACAATTGATGTTTTATTCCATGATGTGCGTATGGATGTGTGTTATTCAATTGTTTCCGGTTAATAAAAACTATTGTTATCTTGCTTTATTGTGTGGTATCAATTGTTTAGTCTTACTAAATTTCGGTGCAATAATGTCTATGTTGTTTCAATTTCTTCCGGTTGAGGTGAATAATTATGCAAGTTGATTTATTTGGTTTGTATGAATTGTTTATGGCTTAACGAAAGAAAAGGTTTACGGGATGAGTTGTTTAGTCCAATTCGATTCCGGATAAGATAAACTAAGTTAATTCTGATCTTAGTTAGACTTATCAAAGTGGAGGTTTCGGTTATTCAAGTCTAATCGAATGCCTTAACAAGAAATACTAGTTAACTATCCTAGTACTTGTCTTGTTTATAAAGTTAAAGGTCTAAGTTATATGGATAATTAGAGCCTAATGAGAAAAATAGAGTTATCTTTATTTTGGTCTTATTGAACAAGCGATTGTATTTGTACAATCGGTTTATCAAAGGAAATAAGGTGCTTAGTTGATTTTTGGTTTGCTAAACTATTAGGGAAAATTGCTTCGGGCATTTGTTTCCTTGATAACATATCAAAACAAATTACTTTGTAGTTTCGGTTTTGATATTGGTTATCAGAAATGGTGTGTGGAACCCTCGTGCTTAACTCTATAAGTTGCAAGTCTATTTTGAGATTTGTAAGATTCTTTTCGGTTTGTCCTTTATTTTTTCGTTTCTTCGTCATTTTGTGACAAAAAGGGGGAGAAATATATGGAGTAAACAAGTGATACTGGCATTGATTTTATATTGATTGGTATCACTAAGGAAAAGAACATTGGTGCTTAAACGTTTATCTAACGAAAGAGTGAAAGCATAGACTAAGGGGGATTAACATATCATTACAAAGGAATAACAAAGACGTACGGATTGATAAAATCTACCTATCTTACCTTTAGGGGGAGTAATATTCTTTGTTATTATAATATCAACAGTGACATTTAAGGATTGAATGTATACAGGTTATTGTGTTGTTGAATTCGGGAATCAAGCGTATGTGTAATGAATTCTTGTAATCTGTTTATCCATATGATGTAAGAGTTTTGTCACTAAAATTGACAATGGGGGAGATTGTTAGAGCATATCTCGGTTGAACCCACCAAGCGTTGGTATATCAAGTTTGGTTGTCATATTTTAGTGAATCAAAACTCATTTAAAGAGTCGCTTGATTATGTACTAGAGTCAACTTCGTATTGGTTAGCTTGAAAGTATTAGGATATGAGGCATTACAAGTATTGCGAAGACTTGAAGAAGTGAAGAAGTAAGAAGCTACAAAGACAACATCATCCTTCCACTTGAGGTTAGTGATATTTGACTTGAACTGTTTCATTCCCTAACGTATCTTTCAAGTCGTGCATATTGAAAACAAAACTGCGAAGCATGAACACTTAGATAGACATGGTATTAAGGAATACAACACGAGATTTATTGCTTAACCATTAAACTTTGTAGATAAGACATCAACATAATCGTTTAAATGTTATTGTGATTATGTATGGGTATGAGGTGAGGATTTCATCCTAGGAAACAATGTTTTACATGTGTTTTAAGGAAGTAAATTCATGAACTTGTTTTGTGAATCGAAAAGGAAATCGCCAGGCGTTATTAGTATTGTTATTCATTGCATATCTTGTTGTTGATGGTGGTTTTTAAACAAGGGGTAAAATCGTAAAACCCCATGACCTAGTGTTACCCGCAACACATTAACTAAGAGCATTTAACTCAGGTGCAAATAATTAATAGGGGTATTTTTTCAAAATACCAGATTAGGGTTTCGACCACGTAACCCTAATTCCAAAACCTAGCCGCACACTGCGCACCATGGCAACAATGCCAAACCAAGCCGCACACTGCGCACCATGGCAACAATGCCAAACCAAGCCGCACACTGCGCACCATGGCAACAATGCCAAACCAAGCCGCACATCGCGCACCATGGCAACAATGCCAAACCAAGCCGCACTGCGCACCATGGCAACAATGCCAAACCAAGCCGCACATCGCGCACCATGGCAACAATGCCAAACCAAGCCGCACACTGCGCACCATGGCAACAATGCCAAACCAAGCCGCACACTGCGCACCATGGCAACAATGCCAAACCAAGCCGCACACTGCGCACCATAGCAACGATGCCAAACCAAGCCGCGCACTGCGCACCATGGCAACGACGCCAAAACCAAGCCGCACACTGCGCACCATGGCAGCGACGCTAAAACCAAACTACATATCGCACTCATTATCAACCATGCCAAACTAAGCCGCTACGCCATTGGCACATGCCAAATATTGCGCCCTAGGCTTGCAAAACGTGCAACTAGGTCAACATGGACGTACGTGCCGTTGGCACATGCCAACACGTACCACAAGCCATATTTCCAAGCCGCTATGCCATTGGCACATGCCAAATATAACGCCCTAGGCTTGCAAAACGTGCAACTAGGTCAACATGGCCGTACGTGCCATTGGCACATGCCAACACGCACCACAAGCCATATTTCCAAGCCGCTATGCCATTGGCACATGCCAAATATAGCGCCCTAGGCTTGCAAACCATGCAACCTAGGCCAAGTCGGCCACGCATGCCATTGGCACATGCCAACATGCTCATTTGGTAGCTTTTCCTACCAAGGCCACGGCCCTAATGGCCACGCATGCCATTGGCACATGCCAACATGCTCATTGGTAGCTTTTCCTACCAAGGCCACGGCCTAATGGCCACGCATGCCATTGGCACATGCCAACATGCTCGCTGGTAGCTTTTCCTACCAAGGCCACGGCCCTAATGGCCACGCATGCCATTGGCACATGCCAACATGCTCATTTGGTAGCTTTTCCTACCAAGGCCACGGCCCTAACGATCACGCATGCCATTGGCACTTGCCAACATGCTCGCTGGTAGCTTTTCCTACCAAGGCCACGGCCCCAACGGCCATGCATGCCATTGGCACATGCCAACATGCTCGCTGGTAGCTTTTCCTACCAAGGCCACGGCTTGGTGACCACGCATGCCATTGGCACATGCCAACATGCTCGCTGGTAGCTTTTCCTACCAAAGCCACGGCCCTACTCTGGCCACGCATGTTATTGGCACATGCCAAACACACACGCCTGGTAGCCTAACTTGCAAACCGTGCAACCTACCACCAAGGCATTCCGCACATGCCATTGGCACATGCCAAACACACGCCACTAGCGACTTTGGCATTGCCACTTACACTCAACGTACAACCCACCACCAAGGCATTCCGCACATGCCATTGGCACATGCCACACACGCCACTAGAAGCTCTGGCATTGCCACTTGCGCTCGAAGTACAACCCGCAACAAGGGCATTCCGCACATGCCAATGGCACATGCCACACGCGCCACTAGCAGCGCCACTTGCACTCAAGGTGCAACCAACACTCGAGATATCAACACAAACCGGGGATGCTTTCCGGGTTTTGGTTTTGGCGGTCTGACTTGCGGCGTACACTACGCTCACAATAAGAAAGCGTGAAAAGGAATAAAGCGGTCAAATAAATGAGGAAATAATGGTGAAAACGTTTTCACCCATTAACACCATGCGGTTACCACCTCCTCCCATTATTTCACCCTTTACTCTCTTCCTTCATGAGACCAGGGTACGTTTCAATCTTGATATCCCCCATGTGATGTGATTGAAGTCTCACGAATCGTGGAGTCTGCATGACAGACGTGTATTTTATTAGTCAGTTGTTGACTGTTTAGATAGTGAATCTAAGTTCTGTTGAATTGAGCATGATTGGCGAATGCTCAATGATTCATGGATTTGAACGTGTTAATTCTTATGTTGATATTGCTCGTGTGCAATTATTGTAAATTCGAGCGTCTGAGCAAGTATTGCTCAAGTCAACGAATTACTGAATATTGATAGTTGGGTGATTGAGCAAGTATTGCTCAATTCGAATTTAAAAATCAATATTGTTAGTTGGTTCAATATTGAGCGATTGAGCAAGTATTGCTCGATTCGACTTAATTATCGATAAATTATTGAAATATTGATGATGAATCAATATTTGAGCAACTGAGCAAGTATTGCTCAATTCGACGAATTACTGAATATTGATAGTTGGATCAATATCCGAGCAATTGAGCAAGTATTGCTCGATTCGAATAATTACTGATAAATTACTGAATATTGATGATGAATCAATATTCGAGCACTGAGCAAGTATTGCTTAATTCGACAAATTACTGAATATTGATAGTTGGATCAATATTCGAGCAATTGAGCAAGTATTGCTCGACTCGACGAATTACTGATAAATTACTAAATATTGATGATGAATCAATATTCGAGAAACTGAGCAAGTATTGCTAAATTCGATTTAATTATCGAATATTGATAGTTGGATCAATATTCGAGCAATTGAGCAAGTATTGCTCGACTCGATTTAATTATTTATTTATTGGTGACGTGACCCAATAAAATATTAATTAAAATATTGGTGGATTACTGAATATTATATAATTAATCCGCGTGTTTCTTGATGGATCAACATAAATTTATTTAGTGTTTGAACTTGCTCAGAATAATGATTTGTTGAGCGATTGTTCGAAAACCCTAATTTTTGATCAATTGCTCATTAGTCGACGATTTGCTGAAAATAGGTCATGAGCGAAGGAGGGACCGACCACATGGACTATGGACGTTCATATGATGTCCAATTGCTCGTGTGAGCGTACACCAGGGTCATGAGTTGGTCAGTTGGTGAAGGAATGACGATTAAATGCCGGTTTCATCATTTATTGAAATAGTGCTGGATTAAGCATTAGGTGATAAAACCTAATTATAGAAAAGTAAGGGACCGATCAAGGTGGAATGAGATGAGACCAACCCTTGGTGGTCGTGGGACCGCTGATGGGCGTTTGCACAAACTCTGAGTTGGTTATGAAGAGTTTGGACCCAATATGAGCGATTGCGCAAATTAGGTCAAAAGTGTGAAAACGTGTGGGACCGGCTTTGTGCAAGCCTTAGGGATGACCTTGGTCGGTCAAGAAGGCATGCACGTGTTACCATGGTGTCCGTGTTTCCGTACTGAGAGTTTCAGTATTTTTCGATGTGCGTTCGAGCAATATTTTGGATTTTCATAAGAGTTCGATCTTTGACTGAAATCCTCGATTTTGCACGAATGAGAAAGTATGCTCGTTTGATCAATATTTTGTGAATATTAAAATAATAATATTTTAATATATTTTCGTGAGTAGCCTAGTCGGTCGTGTGACCATGTTGACTTTTGGCCTTTTCATGGTTTGCGCAATATTTGATAAAATATGGAGAAACCATGATTTTTGCTGAAATAAGGAAGTTTCACAAGATGAGAAAAATAACAATTTATGAGAGATTAGGGATTGCAAGGTGTGGGACCGTCCACGGCTAGGGTATGGCCGGTCGGCTAAGTTGCGCGGTCCCGCAATACCTTTCCCTGTTTTATATTATTATTTTTCATGAAACCACGAAAATATGGAGAAACCATGAAAATATGGAGAAACCATGAGTTTTGCTCAAACAAGGAAAGTTGTTAGAATCGAGGAGTCTTCATGAGTTCATGAAAGCAACAAAAATAAGGAAAAATAATGGAGGAAGCATGGGACCGGCCACGGCTAAGGCACGGCCGGCCGGCCGTTGGGCCCGGCCCATGGGCGCTTCTCCATTATTTTAATGTTATTATTTTCTCTCTTCTATTTTATGCAGGATTCCTCATTTTCCATATTTTCGCATGCTCATTCGTGCGTGCATTTGGGTGCTCGTTCGTGCATCATTGTCGAGTACACTTGCACCATTTTATGGGGCTTACTCAGTGGTAGTCCAGATGCCCGATTATTGAGTATTTATTACTAATTTATGAAATACAGTGGAGAATGATTCATGAATCTGAGTAATAAAAGTGAATAGTTTTTTATTATCAATCCATATGATCAGCCGTGGATTCGACTATGAATTCAGAATAATAAAATTACCTATTACCATTCCATGAGATCAGCCGTGGATTCGATCATGAAATCGGAGTAACGAGATAATATAATATAGTTGTTTATTGCCATTCCATGGGATCAGGCCGTGGATTCGACCGTGGAATAGGAGCAAAAATAGATCATTCTGGGAATTCGGTGGTGAATGTCACGGCAGAATTAATCTATTGCAGAAAGGATATTAGCGTCACATCCATTCTGAATGGTGCATAGTCATGGAGTCACGGGTGTTTGCTTACGACCTGAAGGCGTTATTACTCTGAATCTTACGGAGAACCGCCTGGATCTATACACGGTCTCTCTACATAGTCAGGGAACAGTGAGTGTCACCGACATCCTGAAGGCGTTATTGCTCTCAATCTTACGGAAAACCGCCCAATCGTTCTTCTATGTAGAGGGGGGTCTCTCTCATGTAGTCAGGGAACAGTGAGTATCACCGACGTCCTGAAGGCGTTATTGCTCTCAATCTTACAGAGAACCGCCCAATTACATTATTCTACATAGATGGCACAATGAAATGCCAGGGATCGAACGCTCAGCTAGTGGAGGCTTTTCGAAAGACATATTCATAATGGCTTCGTAAAATATGAATCATCACATGCCTGAAAGCCGTGTCAGAAACATGCAATATCATGATTTTACGGTTTTATCCTTTGTTGAAAATCCACCATCTACATTAAGTCCCCTGCTTAGTGGATAACAGTCATGTTCTGCAGTAAACATTAAATGGTGATTTTCAGTCGACGAGATCAGTGGTTGAACTCTGTCTACAAAGGCATTTTCAGAATCCTCGATTTACTCCAATGGTGTCATGTACGAGCAAATGTTCGGGTGAGGACCCTGATAGTGTGATTCCGTGAGCACGGAGAGATGAAGCATCGCTGATTTGGTCGGTCAAAAGTCCAGTTCTGGTCGATTTAGGATTTATGGGCCCGAGTCCAAAAAAGGAAACCCGTGTTTATTAGGTTTTGGAAATAAAATTAATATAAAAGAGAAGAAGCCCTAAAATTCTTTTATTTTTGATCGACCAAGCACCTCCCTCTCTTCACCATTCTCACGCGAGTTGCAGCAGGGGATTTTTTTTTTGCCGGATTTCAGTCGCCGCCGATCGTCGCCGTTTGCCGTCGGGTCAAGTTCCGACCGGCGCCGACCAGGTACGTCCGAACTTTTTTCTTTTTTTTTGCTGCATGTTTTGGTATTTTTCATGAATTGTTCATAAAACAAAATTTCATGTGAGTATGTAGATGTAGGTTTTATGAAATTTTGTTGCTTTTGAAAATACGTATGCGCGTTCGTTCAATAGTTTAACAAACGATCAAAAAAAAATCCCTAATATGAAAGAGATACATATATTATTGAATAGACATGGTCTAGTTGCAGTAGAGAAAATTTTGTTTATGAGGTTTCCCGAAAACCCAAATTTGTTTTCAAAGCATGAACTTTCACAAATATTTTTAAGAATGTAGGTTCATTCGTAGTAAAAGTAATAAATAATGATCTTTAGAGTTAAAGGAATTTTGAAAAGACCTGTAGTTCATAATGAAATTCATTGGTGAACTTTCAAAACTTTGTTTGGAACATGTAGATTTTTACAAAAATAGAAATTCGCTCCATAGACAAATGCTCATATGAGCAAAAAGTTTTTTTTATACAATTTATGTGAGTTATTAATTCACGATTTTTTTTTTTAATTACGTGACCTGTTCACGTTTCTGTTTTTTTTTTCTTAAAAAGAAAAAAAAAATCAAACTTTGGTTTATGGAGAATTGTTGAAAGTAAACATTATTTCCATGAGTCGATGAATTCGCAGTGTATGTATAAGTTTGGTGACTTTATAGTGTATGTACACGTAAAAGTCAGTGGATGTTCACATAGAAGGTTATATGAAGCATTCATGGTTTCATGAAAAGTCAGGTGTTTGACTTTAAATATTGCTCGTCCTTGCAGGTTTGAAGAAACGAGTAAATTTCTAGAGTTTTACGGTGTTATCACTAAGTTCGTGAAATCGTAAACAGGTAAGAGTTGAGGATTACCATTTTTTGTAGACATTGATGTGAGCATCATAACTATTCTCGGCCATCATAACTATTCTGTTGCTTTACCATTTTTCACCGTCACTTTGGAAGATGTAGTTGCTCTGTTGCATCTTCCAATTACTGGTAATTTCCCTGGAGAACTCTCAGCAGAGGAAGATGCGATGTCTAGCGTGTTGGAAGCTACAATGCACAAACTCAACGATCCACCCAAAACTTGCTATGCTGAATGGTTGAGATACTGGTGGCCGAGAGATGGAGTTCCTGAAGAACCTGTCGATAGTACCTTAACCATTGCTGCTTTCTTATGCTTGTGGTTGTCCAGAGACATTCTTGAAGATAGTGGACATTTGTTGAAGCAATTTGTGATTCCTTTCGCCATAAAGATGGCTAAAGGTGAGAAACTTCCCATTGGTAGTCTATGTTTGGGTTCGTTATTTACCAACTTAGACTCCCTAGTTGTAGACTCCAGTGTCTCTGACGGCTTCATGAAG
This sequence comes from Papaver armeniacum, assembly GCA_023531295.1. NCBI lineage: Eukaryota > Viridiplantae > Streptophyta > Magnoliopsida > Ranunculales > Papaveraceae > Papaver > Papaver armeniacum. The sequence continues at coordinate 180,687 of JAJJWW010017645.1, forward strand.
ATTGAAACATATGCTAACACCATGTTTCTCCAAGCTTTAATGTGGGAGCACCTTGAAAAATATGCTCCAACTCATCGTAGGGTCTTACAAGGACCCAATGTTGACGCTCGTCATGCCATCTTTGAGAAAAAATAGTGCTAGGATTATGCATTGGTTTACAAAGCGACCACGACCAAAGACACGCCTCACCAGCATTTTAGACACTGAGTCTGAGTTCAACTTTCATCCTTGGACGATAGTTCCTCCTTTCTTCTCGCAATTGATCACTTTCAATGATACTAAAGAGATCATCACCTTGAAGTCTGGCACTGAGTTGAGTGATTGAGAGAAGTCTTTTATGCTGAGTTGCACTCCTGGTTACATAGTGTCGGTGATGCAAGGAGAATTTCAGGTAGAAGAATATAATATTGACAGAGCAGCTCGACAAATGGGTCTCGATCAGTGTGCTCTAGGTCATCGAATGAATAAACCATCGGTTGAGTATTTGGAGGCTCATTTAGATAACACACATGTGGAAGGGAGCGATTATGTGTCATCTTTTACCGGCCGGGATATTTACGTAACTCCAGGTTATGCAGAATTCTGGAATCAACAACTCGAACGCTTGTATAAATTTGTGATGGATGTCAAATCTCTGACACGAGTGTTTCCTTCTGCTGAAATACTCTTGGATCGCCCACGGTTGAAACCTCTTTCTAGTGGTGATAAAAGAAAAACATCTCCAGAATCTTCACAGGTAGATATTTTCTTATGATTTTTGGTAGAAGTATGGTAATCACACTTTTAATTGTTTCGATTAATTCATTATAGGGTGGTCGTGCTGTGAGGCCTCGAATTCCTGTAGACTTCTCTGAATGGCAAGACAGTCCCCAGGGTGGAGAAAGCAGGAGCAGGATGAATTACAGAATGATAGCGAATAGTATGCAGTTCCCAGCCGCTTCTTTGGTGAGTTGTTTGCACTTCTCTTATCGTTGCGATTTTCCCGTCCATGTAATTAGGATCCCAAAAGAATACTGTTAATTTGTTTCAGAATTTTGCTCCATCGGTTATTGACGGTATTCATCTTTCCCCCATGCGAACAATTCAGGAATCCAGCATCGATTGAGAGGTTGATGTGAGTATCCTTTTGTGTAAGTGATTTCGGGATTTCTTTGAATGAAATAATGTTGATTATTGTTGATGCGTTCAGGAGGAGATTGTTATGGAAAGTCGACACGGCCAGATTTCTCATTCGTCTTCAAATAATGGTGAGAACATGAACCTTCGAGAGTTGGAACCGAATGGAGGTAATGATGCTCCCAATGTTAATGCCGACCCTGTTAACCCTTCGAATGACTTGGAGAATCCTCAAGTAAGTACCCACTTCATATTTTATTCATGGAAGGATAATATTGCTGATTTGAGATTGAATGAATGAGAATCCACGCGAATGAATGAGAAAACTTTAATGAAATACGTCATCAGAAAATTCAGAACTCAACCTTTTAGCAAAACCGCTATAAAATCTTCATACGACATCAGATTTTCGCAATCTACCCATGTATCCTTATGCCCAGGAATTTCCAAGCTTTTTCATAGAAGCTTTTAGAGTTTTGAGCATGTTTAGGGGCTGAAATTTGCGAAACAGTAAACTTCCAGGAGATTTTCAGGAATTTTTCAGCCGGCATGTAGTCCAATGTTTTGGCTAGAACTCCTTACTCGTTTATCCGATTACTATGAAATTTTTATATGTTATAGAAAACACCCATACGAAGAGAACTGTATATGACTCAACCTTAGATTCCTTACCAAATACTCCCAGTTCGCCGTTTTATACAGGGCAGTGTAAAACTTCTTCAGACGAGCTTGTCGAAAAACGTGTTTCATGACTTCCACACCATTTACCCATGTCTTTGATGCATAATAAAGAACTTAGATAGTGTTAGTTCACTTACATGCTAGAGTTTATGATTTCCTTTGATCCCCATGCTTGAATCCTTCTAATCTCATGTAATCTTCGTATCAGGCGCCGAATACTGAAGTTGAGAATACCAAAACCAATGTTGGTGATTCGAGAAATATGGTGAATCAAAGCAGTGACATCATCATCTCTGCACCTCCGGGTTATGAGAATATCGCTGCTGAAGCCGTGGAGGAAACCGAGACTCCAGTTGCTATTGAAACCGAGCCAAGAACAAGAGACCTCCCCGAGAAGAAGATGTTGCAATGACCATAGAGGATGCTCCAGTAGTCGAGAATCGTATAATAATACATGAATATCCCAATGCAGGGATTATTTGTGAGCCTCCATTTGGTACTTCACTCCCGTATCATGTATCTGTTGGCGGATTCAGCGTTCCCACAGGGTATGCTAATATGTATGAGAAATTGTGGAAGATGTACGGTCATATTGTTGTTACGAGAGATCCTGAACGTAGATACTTCTTGACAATGCAATTAGGAAACATATTGCGTGTTATAGATGATATACGAACCAGGTCCAGAAATACTGTGACTCGAGATGTACTCTTTGATTGGGAGTACAACTTGGAGAATTCTGAGAGACTTGGCTTTAACTTGAAGTGGCTTCGTCAGAAGATCAACACCATCAAGGAAGCAGTAGTGAAGAACATCCCTTTTACTAGTGATGCCGTGATGGAGAAAATGACTGAGATTGCTGAGCTGACCAAAAAGCTGGAGTCGGAGAAAGCGGCTTTGCAAGTCTTGGAGAATGATGAGAAGCATAAATCATACTTTGATAGCTTTCTTTAGTTTTCTTTCCATAATCTCCTGAACTTCTGAGAGATGTAAGATTTTACTTTGGTTATGATTTTTGGTTGGTTTTGAATTTATGGGTGACTGAGGATTTTCTTTTGGATTTTGGATTTGATAGAGATTTTCTTAAATAAAAGAACTTTTGATAAATTCTTTGAATTCAAATATTTTGGATGCAAGTATTGCAAACATTTTGGAGGAATTGAAATTACAGGTAAAAGAAAATCCTAAGATGCAAACATCAGATGTCTTGAGCGTTTGTCTTGGACATAAAACACCCAATGTTGAATGCTTCATGCGTCGAAAATCTTGAGCCAATTCTCATGAATCACCGGTATACTTGTCTTTCCCTTGATGTCAGCCAATTTTTAGTATCCTCCAGTAACTGACTTAGCGATCATAAAAGTCCCTTCCCAGTTAGAACTCTTTGTGGAATGCAAATTGCATCTAGTTGCCTTAAGAACCAAATCTCCTTCATGAAATTTGTTAGGTTTGGTTGCTCGTGCCTTGAACATTTTCTGTTGGTTCGGAATTCCTCGTGGATTCCATGTTGGTGGAGCTTTACAATTTTGTGGCACATGTGGACACTCGTGCAAAGGAGAATATTTAGGATATTGATTGTGAAACTCAGTCATTATCCTAGAAATGACCGTATTAGTGAGATGATGGATTTGGAGAGGTTCTCGCGTCTAACCATTTGGTGAAGTATTCTTGAGGTGAGACTAACCACTCATAACGTTTAGTGATAGCTAGGTTTTGAGCAGAACTGAGTCCCCGGACTAGGGTAGCATATTTGAAAGTTGGTAATACATATGCATCAGGGGGAATAAGACTTGACTGAGTGCGAAACCTCCCGACAAATTCGTGGGCGCTCTCCCCAGGTTTTTGTGTGAGTTCCATCAAGGCTTCGACTTTTACCAAATGCTCGAACGGTTGATCATCTTCCGAGTCAGAGCTTTCTTTAACGGAGAATTGTGCAACTGTAGGTGAAGATATCGTAGCAACTTTTCCATCCTGAATCCACGCTCGCCCAAGAATCATGTCATATCCCGGATCCTCTTTAATTATAAAAAATTTAGTTTCAGTCCAGGTTGAATCATTTCTTATCTTGAGAATGATGTAACCGTAAGTATCCCTGGAGATTCCTTCATGGTCTCTGATTGAGATATGAGCATGAGTTGCTTCTTGTCGAGTGATTCCAGCAGCTCTGAGGGTTTTCAAAGGGATGATGTTAACATCAGTGCCAACATCGACCAATGCTCGCTTGAATTCATTTCCTTTGAGATGAACTGTAGTGAGAAGTCCCTAGTCGTACATATCCTTGTCTATTTCTGGAGGTTCAGGGAGTATCTCCTGAATGTCTAATCGTTTCCCAGAAATGATGTGGTTCAATGCAGAAAACATATCATTTCTTTGAGCTTTCGATAAGTACAGTAACCACAGGCATGCTCAATTAGGGATTGGACTGCTTCTTTGACAGGCTGCTCAGAGAGTGCGAATGTTCTGATCAGGAGAGGATTCTTGTGCACTCCTTCAGTCCCCAGTTCCCCTGAGTCGGCCTTTTCTTTGAATATGCGCTTCAAAGTTCTGCAATCACTTGTTGGATGACTGACATACCTATGGAATGGCAGTAGCGTGCATTTTCCATTTGTTCTTCAGTTGGTTCCTTTTTGATTGATCGCACCATCTTGAATACAGACTTCCAACAGTTCGATCACTTCTTCAATGGGAAAAGGGAAGTCAGGCACTTCCTGATCATTCTGTTGATGCTGAACTGGTGATTGTGCATTTCTAGCCTGGTTGTCCTTCCTTGGTGCTTTTGGAGGGTGAGACGTCGGAGGAGCATTCTTGTGTTGTTGTGTCTCAGCTTTTCTCTTGCTCCCTTCAGCAACATTCATGGAAGTTTCAACATTGTACTGCTTGTTGATTAAACGCCTGTTGGTGCTGCTTTTTGATTGATCGCACCATCTTGAATCCAGATTTCCAACAGTTCGATCACTTCTTCAATGGGAAAAGGGAAGTCAGGCACTTCCTGATCATTCTGTTGATGCTGAACTGGTGATTGTGCATTTCTAGCCTGGTTGTCCTTCCTTGGTGATTTTGGAGGGTGAGACGTCGGAGGAGCATTCTTGTGTTGTTGTGTCTCAGCTTTTCTCTTGCTCCCTTCAGCAACATTCATGGAAGTTTCAACATTGTCTCGCTTGTTGATTAAACGCTGTTGGTCCGCCGAGCGTTCGGTTCCTCAACTTTGATGATTTTGGTTCTTTCTAATAAAGTGGAGCAAAGTGGTTGCCGATCTCTTGGCCGTTTCATGAAGTTCGAAAAGGTTTGAAATCGAAGATTTTCCAATAAGGCTCTATAGACTGGAATCATTCTGTTGATGCACAAGTCCACCAGTTATTGCTCAGTGACATTAGGATCATGACAATCCAAAGCTTGAATCCTGAACTTCTTCACATAGTCGTTCGGATTTTCAGTATTCTTCTGAGTCATCCTTCCTAAGTCGGAAAGAGTAACTTGCTCAGAAACAAAGAAGTATTTCCTGTAGAAAGCATTAATCATCTCTCCCCAATTGGCTATGCTTCCTGGTGCAATGTTGTTATACCAAGTATATGCTCGACCCGTCAGGGATTTTGAAAACTCCTTCAAATGGACGACATGGTTGTGTTTATGCTCTCCTAATGCTTCCAAGAATCGAGAAACATGTTCTCGAGCATTCCCCGTTCCATTGTAGAGTGTGAACGTTGGAGAAGTGTAGCCCTTTGGGAGAGGGATTATTTTCGTAGCAACGGGATATGGAGGTTGATGACGGTGCACGGATGGTGTATAGCCCTTCCCCCGATTTTCCATAAAACGTTCCAGGTCTTCACAAGTGATAAAACCAGCAGGTTCTGCATTTTTGCCACTTTCATCATCGTCGTGGACTGGAATAACTTCAGGATCAGTAGTTGGAGATGCTTCCTTGTCTTTTCCTTTCTCTTGAGTTTTTTCTGACATCTTGTCACTGAGATTTTTGAGGTAATTGTATAATTCCTTCTGAGTAGCAGCCATGTCAGTCTTATTTTTGGCGAGAACTTCCTGAACCTTCATGAAATCGGCAATAGTAGGTGGATTTTCTCTGATTTCTTCGGGAGACCGACCAAAGAGAGGATTACTTCCGATATTGGTTTGTGGAGGAGTAATATTACCACCATCGTTGGAAGTAGGAACGGTTTCTGGAATACCACTGCTGTTGCTAGTGCTATCATTGTTTGGGTTAGGGTTGGTAACTGAACCTGACCTAAGATCAACCATTTTGTGAGAATAAGAGGTTGCAACCGAGAGATTAATCTTCCACTGTGGTCGCCAATCTGTGGATGGGTAAAAACGATTTGCTGGTTTTTTAGGAAAGTGGAGAGTCGAGCGTGCGGACGAGACTCCTCGACCAAGTAAACTGCTGAACCTCACACAGATGCACTGCAAAGGGAGTGCTTAGATTCGAGAGATCAATCTGTAGGACTCCGGCCTAAACCAAGTCAATGGCCGTTCCAGAGTCAATTCGGTCACAAAGAGGGAGATGGGTTGATCTGTAGGAGGGAAGCTGAGAATTGTGTAGGATCAATGATGATCAAGGATTGTGAATGTGCTGAAGGTTTCTGCAAAATTGATGAACTGCTGAATGTTGAGTTCCGTGAATAAGTTTTAATCGAGTTGTTGACGAATGATGATGATGATTCCCTGTTGTCCTCGATTTGGACTTATTTATATTGCAAGAATAATGAACCACTGATCCCTGTAAGTGTGACGGTTTCTTGAGTGAAAGAGTGGGAAAGTGGAAGAACGTGGTGAAACCAGTTCCAGGTCATGCGGAGACTTGGTTAATCGTCCACCCACTACTTTGCTAACTTCTTCAACCGTTGCACGACTTACTCACATTCTCATCGCGGATGAATCCACGTGCCGTAGGCCGCCAGACCAAAACCCTAATTGATATCCCCCATGTGACGTGATTGAAGTCTCACGAATCGTGAAGTCTGCATGACAGACGTGTATTTTATTAGTCAGTTGTTGACTGTTTAGATAGTGAATCTAAGTTCTGTTGAATTGAGCAAGATTGGAGAATGCTCAGTGATTCATGGATTTGAACGTGTTAATTCTTATGTTGATATTGCTCGAGTGCAATTATTGTAAATTCGAGCGTGTGAGCAAGTATTGCTCAAGTCAACGAATTACTGAATATTGATAGTTGGGTGATTGAGCAAGTATTGCTCAATTCGACGAATTACTGAATATTGATATTTGGATCAATATTCGAGCAATTGAGCAAGTATTGCTCGATTCGATTTAATTATCGATAAATTATGAATATTGATGATGAATCAATATTCGAGCAACTGAGCAAGTATTGCTCAATTCGACGAATTACTGAATATTGATAGTTGGATCAATATCCGAGATATTGAGCAAGTATTGCTCAATTCGACGAATTACTGATAAATTACTGAATATTGATGATGAATCAGTATTCGAGCAACTGAGCAAGTATTGCTCAATTCGACGAATTACTGAATATTGATAGTTGGATCAATATTTGAGCAATTGAGCAAGTATTGCTCGATTCGACTTAATTATCGATAAATTACTTGAATATTGATGATGAATCAATATTCGATAAATCGAAAGCAAGTATTGCTCAATTAATTTAATTCATGCGAATATTGATAGTTGGATCAATATTCGAGCAATTGAGCAAGTATTGATCGACTCGACGAATTATTTGTTTATTGGTGACGTGACCCGATAGAATATTAATTAAAATATTGGTAGATTACTGAATATTATATAATTAATCCGCGTGTTTCTTGATGGATCAACATAAATTTATTTAGTGTTTGAACTTGCTCAGAATAATGATTTGTTGAGCGTTTGTTCGAAAACCCTAATTTTTGATCAATTGCTCATTAGTCGACGAATTGCTGAAAATAGGTCATGAGCGAAGGAGGGACCGACCACATGGACTATGGACGTTCATGTGAGCCCAATTGCTCGTGTGAGCGTACACCAGGGTCCCGAGTTGGCTAGTTAGTAAAGGAATGACGCTTAAATGCCGGTTTCATCATTTATTGAAATAATGTTGGATTAAGCATTATGTGATAATACCTAATTATAGAAAAGTAAGGGACCGACCAAGGTGGCATGAGACCAGCCCTTGGTGGTCGTGGGACCGCTGATGGGCGTTTGCATAAACTCTGAGTTGGTTGTGAAGAGTTTGGACCTAATATGAGCGATTGTGCAAATTAGGTCAAAAGTGTGAAAACGTGTGGGACTGGCTTTGTGCAAGCCTTAGGGATGATCTTGGTCGGTCAAGAAGGCATGCACGTGTTACCATGGTGTCCGTGTTTTCGTACTGAGAGTTTTAGTATTTTCCGATGTGCGTTCGAGCAATATTTTGGATTTTCAGAAGAGTTCGATCTTTGACTGAAATCCTCGATTTTGCTCGAATGAGCAAGTATGCTCGTTTGATCAATATTTTATGAATATTAAAATAATAATATTTTAATATATTTTCGTGAGTAGCCTAGTCGGTCGTGTGACCATGTTGACTTTTGGCTTTTTCATGGTTTGCGCAATATTTGAGAAAATATGGAGAAACCATGATTTTTGCTGAAATAGGGAAGTTTCACAAGATGAGAAAAATAACAATTTATGAAAGATTAGGGATTGCAAGGTGTGGGACCGGCCACGGCTAGGGTATGGCCGGTCGGCTAAGTTGCGCGGTCCCGCAACACCTTTCCCTATTTTATATTATTATTTTTCATGAAACCACGAAAATATGGAGAAACCATGAAAATATGGGGAAACCATAAGTTTTGCTCAAACAAGGAAAGTTGTTAGAATCGAGGAGTCTTCATGAGTTCATGAAAGCAACAAAAATAAGGAAAAATAATGGAGGAAGCATGGGACTGGCCACGGCTAAGGCACGGTCGGCCGACCGGTGGGCCCGGCCCATGGGCGCTTCTCCATTATTTTAATGTTATTATTTTCTCTCTCCTATTTTATGCAGGATTCCCCATTTTCCTTTTTTTCGCATGCTCATTCATGCGTGCATTTGGGTGCTCGTTCGTGCATCATTGTCGAGTACACTTGCACCATTTTATGGGGCTTACTCAGTGGTAGTCCAGATGCACGATTATTGAGTATTTATTACCAATTTTTGAAATTCAGCGGAGAATGATTCATGAATCTAAGTAATAAAAGTGAATAATTTTTTATTATCAATCCATAGGATCAGCCGTGGATTCGACCATGAATTCGGAATAATAAAATTACCTTTTACCATTCCATGAGATCAGCCGTGGATTCGATCATGAAATCGGAGTAACGAGATAATATAATATAGTTGTTTATTGCCATTCCATGGGATCAGGCCGTGGAATAGGAGCAAAAATAGATCATTCTGGGAATTCAGTGGTGAATGTCACGGCAGAATTAATCTATTGCAGAAAGGATATTAGCGTCACATTCATTCTGAATGGTGCATAGTCAGGGAGTCACGGGTGTTTGCTTACGACATGAAGGAGTTATTTCTCTCAATCTTACGGAGAACCGCCTGGATCTATACACGGTCTCTCTACATAGTCAGGGAACAGTGAGTGTCACCGACGTCCTGAAGGCGTTATTGCTCTCAATCTTACGGAGAACCGCCCAATCGTTCTTCTATGTAGAGGGGGGGTCTCTCTCATGTAGTCAGGGAACAGTGAGTATCACCGACGTCCTGAAGGAGTTATTGCTCTCAATCTTACGGAGAACCGCCCAATTACGTTATTCTACATAGAGGGCACAATGAAATGCCAGGGATCGAATGCTCAGTTAGTGGAAGCTTTTCGAAAGACATATTCATCATGGCTTCGTAAAATATGAATCATCACATGCCTGAAAGCCGTGTCAGAAACATGCAGTATCGTGATTTTACGGTTTTATCCTTTGTTGAAAATCCACCATCTACATTAAGTCCCCTGCTTAGTGGAGAGAGGTCATGTTACGGTAAGCATTAAATGGTGATTTTCAGTCGACGAGATCAGTGGTTGAACTCGGTCTACAAAGGCATTTTCAGAATCCTCGATTTGCTCCAATGGTGTCATGTACGAGCAAATGTTCGGGTGAGGACCATGATAGTGTGATAGAGTGTGATTCCGTGAGCACGAAGAGATGAAGCATCGCTGATTTGGTCGGTCAAAAGTCCAGTTTTGGTCGATTTAGGATTTATGGGCCCGAGTCCAAAAAAGGAAACCCGTGTTTTATTAGGTTTTGGAAATAAAATTAATATAAAAGGGAAGAAGTCCCTAAAATTCTTTTATTTTTGATCAACCAAGCACCTCCCTCTCTTCACCATCCTCACGCGAGTTGCAGCAGGGGAAATTTTTTTTGCCGGATTTCAGTTGCCGCCGATCATCGCCGTTTGCCGTCCGGTCAAGTTTCGACCGACGCCGACCAGGTACGTCCGAACTTTTTTTTTTTTTTTTTTTTTTTTGCTGTATGTTTTGGTATTTTTCATGAATTGTTCATAAAACAAAATTTCATGTGAGTATGTAGATGTAGGTTTTATGAAATTTTGTTGCTTTTGAAAATACGTATGCGTGTTCGTTCAATAGTTTAAGAAACGAGCAAAAAAAATCCCTAATATGAAAGAGATACATATATTATTGAATAGACATGGTTTAGTTGCAGTAGAGAAAATTTTGTTTATGAGGTTTCACGAAAAAACCCAAATTTGTTTTCAAAGCATGAACTTTCACAAATATTTTTAAGAATGTAGGTTCATTCGTAGTAAAAGTAATAAATAATGATTTTTAGAGTTAAAGGAATTTTGAAAAGACCTGTAGTTCATAATGAAATTCATTGGTGAACTTTCAAAACTTTGTTTGGAACATGTAGATTTTTACAAAAATAGAAAAGACCTTCGCTCCATAGACGAATGCTCATATGAGCAAAAAGTTTATTTTTTTATACAATTTACGTGAGTTATTAATTCACGTTTTTTTTTTTTTTTTTTAATTATGTGACCTGTTCACGTTTCTGTTTTTTTTTTAAAAGAACAAAAAAATCAAACTTTGATTTATAGAGAATTGTTGAAAGTAAACAATATTTCCATGAGTCGATGAATTCGTAGTGTATGTATGAGTTTGGTGACTTTATAGTGTATGTACACGTAAAAATCAGCTGATGTTCACATAGAAGGTTATATGAAGCATTCATGGTTTCATGAAAAGTCAGGTGTTTGACTTTAAATGTTGCTCGTCCTTGCAGGTTTGAAGAAACGAGTAAATTTCTAGAGTTTTATGGTGTTATCACTAAGTTCGTGAAATCGTAAACAGGTAAGAGTTGAGGATTACCATTTTTTGTAGACATTGATGTGAGCATCATAACTATTTTGTTGCTTTAATTCCATTGTGTTGATGAAATTCGTGTATGAATGTCACGGCAATTTTCCAAGATGACTGATTCCCGTAGTAGCGCTCCTGAAGACGATGTTTCTAGAGAGAGAACTCCCAGAGAGGATGTTTCTATAGACGCATCTTCCAGAGATGATGATTCTTCTAGAGGATTCTTCCGAAGAGGAGGTTTCTGCTGATGTATCTTCAAGAAATGATGATTCTAGGACTTCTTGGAGAAAGGAGGATAAGACCAAGAACATTCCAAATGTTGATGACGAATTCTTTGTGTTTAAGTACAAACCCGAAAGGCGTCCTTCAGGTTCCGCATTTCGGTTGCTCATAAATCCCAGAAGCACTACTCAGAACAAGTTGGTAAGTCCTCAGGCGATAATTAGATTCTGTTTGAGTGGGAAGCACTATTTGGGTTCTCACGTGGAACTTAAACTTTCTCGAAAACCCCTGGCGCATTTCTCCGGATGGGCACGTCACATGCTGGGCTATAGCCATGTAAGAACTATGCTGGATCGTGCACAAGTGACACGAGCTATTCAAGCGACTGGGGATTTAGTAATCAATCATGATATACCAGATATGGTGGCTCTGCTTGCTCGTTGGTGCATTCATACTCACATATTTATATGCAGATGGGGAGAATTCACCGTCACTTTGGAAGATGTAGTTTCTCTGTTACATCTTCCAATTACTGGTAATTTCCCTGGAGAACTCTCAGCAGAGGAAGATGCGATGTCTAGCGTGTTGGAATCTACAATGCACAAACTCAACGATCCACCCAAAACTTGCTATGCTGAATGGTTGAGATACTGTTGTCCGAGAGATGGAGTTCTGAAGAACCTGTAGATAGTACCTTAACCATTGTTGCTTTATTATGCTTGTGGCTGTCCAGAGACATTCTTGAAGATAGTGGACATTTGTTGAAGCCATTTGTGATTCATTTAGCCATAAAGATGGCTAAAGGTGAGAAACTTCCCATTGGTAGTCTATGTTTGGGTTCGTTATTTGCCAACTTAGACTCCCTAGTTGTAGACTCCAGTGTCTCTGACGGCTTCATGAAGATTGAAACATATGCTAACACCATGTTTCTCCAAGCTTTAATTTGGGAGCACCTTGAAAAATATGCTTGTAGGAT